>CM077285.1:37258082-37290582 GCA_039654925.1 Anguilla pacifica
CTGCGGGGAAGCAGCTCAGCGAGCTCTGGGCGAGAACACGCTCCCCATCTCCGCTTCATTAGGAAACGGCCCCGCCGTTTCGCCCCCCGTTGGAAACGCGCTGGAACAGCAGCCCGGGCTCTTGATGCTACGGTATAACTCCGAGGCTGTTTACACAATGTTATGATGACGGAAGCCGACCGCGTTCCGAGTTTGTGCGTTCTCTTGGCCGAGAGCTCAGAGTGCTGACGGCCGAGCGCGAGCGAGAGGCCGCGGGCGTGCCGTTTTAAAAATGTCGGAAGGCGTTCCCGCGAGCGGCGCCTCGTTCGGGCCGGAGGAGCGCGGGAGTCGTCCCACGCCGTTCGCAGCGAAGCGAAGCGAAGCGCGACGAATCCGGCGGAAACGAAGCCCCGTCCCTGCTCCCTCAGCGACGCTCTCCCCCAGTGTCCTGACCGGGAGGTGTGGGGTGTGGCCAGGAGGAGGCGGCGGGGAGGGAGGGCCGCGGAGATGGACGCTCCCCGGGAGGTGCTGCGGTCACAGCCCCCGCCGCTTCCTCTCCTTCCTTCCGTCCCTAATTCCCCTGAGAGACGAGCCCCCCCCCCCCCCCCCCCGCTGGCAGAGGCTCCGCCTCCAGGGGACTGACAGAGAGGGGAAGGGAGATTTCGGGAATGGAGGGAGAGCAGCTGGGAATGTGGCTGGGCCTGGATAGGGGGTGGGGGGGCAGGATTACCCTCTCAGCGTGAGGGGACATGTAGACGGGGGGGCTGTGCCAGAGGGATGAAGGAAATCCCCAGAATCCCAAATACGCGCAAATCCTCATTCTGAGGCCGTGGCGGCGGCGGGCTGGGAGTGCTGCAGGGACGAGACCTCCGGAAACTGGCGCGGCGCAGCGCCATGGCGACGCCGGGATCAGGCCGGCCGTGCCCGGAGACGCTGGACGGGAAACTCCCTCTCTCGTCTCGCCGCCTCGCCCTCACGACTCGCCTCTCGGACCCCGCAGTCTGCGGCGCGGCGCGGCGTCCTGCCGTCCGTCCCCGACGGCGCATCGACCCAAAAACACCGCGGAGGCGCGCGAGAGGAGCTACGCTCCGTTTCCTCGGCGAAGGACGCGACCGTGAGCGTCGGAGCCGCGGGAGCCCCGAGCAGAAAGCGCCGCCTTCGCCGCCGAGGGGCGGGGCCAGCAGCACGGCCGGACCTCTGCCGCAAGGCCGCGACGAGAGCAGACAGGGAGCCGACGTCCTGAAACTTCACTACTGATTTACAGAGGGAACATCCACTGTGTGTATGTATGTGTGTGTGTGTGAGAGTGTGTGCATGTGGACATAACAAAATGAGGTGCTCCAATGTAATTGAAAAGAAATCTTACATAGGGGTGGAACTGAAATTCCAGAAATTTCTTAGTCCTACACACTAAGACTAAGTAAAGGCTGGTTTACAGTCAGGCGATGTATGATGGTTGCCACCGGCGATTATCACATTTGACGGTTGGTCGCAACGACGTTTAGTTTATGCTAGAGTGACAGACGATTTGTCATCATAGCTATAATCATCGTGCCCATTGCTGAGACTTGCATTATACTGAACTCTGACCCCATCGCTGGCTCAGGTGTCACGGCAATATTATTCTAGAACATTCTCATCTCCTGTAATTATCTTTAGTGAAGTGTGAAGTCATCAATTAGCCTAACCTTAAAATAAATAACACGGAAGACCGCACGTTTGTTGAAAGTTTAAACACAATTACGACGCTTCCGTGTCTGTGTGCTGCCGACCGGGTCGGACTACAAACATGCCGTTAATGACTCCACTTTGGCGATGCCTTCTTATTGGTTACGCGTTCATGCATGTCATGAGTGACAGCGGTCAATATCAAAGTCGAGCGTTAATGGGATGTTTGTGGCTATGTAGCAATATGCATATCATAGATCGCCTAACTGTAAACTGGCCTTAAGACAGTGAAGGATAGTGGGGTCCTTGTACAAAACTGCAGGCATCTAGCCTTCCAAATTCTTATCTGTCATTACCTTCTGAGTGATTCATAAAAATATGTCCTCTCCGTCACACTGCAAATGTGCCTCATCTTTCGTGTGTGGTTGTTTTCACAACGGTTCCGAAATCTCTCAGGGACGAACACAAACTGGATTTTCAGAGACCGCACTGAGAGAGCTGTTGAAGGAACTGGGGAGCGTTTCCAGGTGACAGAGAAGCAGGATCTCTGTCAGCTCCATCCCTCTCAGGGAACCAGGTTAGTGAATTCATCTGTTTCCTTTCTGAACGGCACGTGGAATACTGAATATGGGAAAAGGCGCCGTATCTGTGAGGCGCACCTGAGGGCCCAGGGGAGCCGCTGTCTGTTGGAAAGAGCGCTAAGGCTCAAATGCAGGCGGAGGTACGAATGGGAATCGAAGGCCTCGTGAAATCTGTAGATGGACGCTCATGTTTGTGAATTCCCTCATGTTTTTGTTTTTGTTTTTCCTCTCTCTCTCTCTCTCTCTCTCTCTCTCTCTCTCTCTCTCTCTCTCTCTCTCTCTCTCTCTCTCGCCATGCATCTCTCATTAGGTAGGTTAAATCAGCCCCCCTGCCTCCTCCTCCTACGCAATCTCTCTCTCCCTCCCTCGCTGGCTCACTCTCTCTCCTGCCCTCTTTCTCTCTCACCCCCTCGCTCACTTTCTCTCTCCCTCTCTCATTCTTGCTGTCTCTTGCGCTCTCTCGCTCCCTCACCCTGTTACTCGGTCTCTCTCTTTCTCCTCCCTCCCTCGCTCTCTCTCTCTCCCTCACCCTGTCTCTCAGCCTATCTCTCTTTCTCCTCCCTCCCTCGCTCTCTCTCTCTCCCCCTCACCCTGTCTCTCAGCCTATCTCTCTTTCTCCTCCCTCCCTCGCTCTCTCTCTCTCCCTCACCCTGTCTCTCAGCCTCTCTCTTTCTCCTCCCTCCCTCGCTCTCTCTCTCTCCCTCACCCTGTCTCTCAGCCTATCTCTCTTTCTCCTCCCTCCCTCGCTCTCTCTCTCTCTCCCTCACCCTGTCTCTCAGCCTCTCTCTTTCTCCTCCCTCCCTCGCTCTCTCTCTCTCCCTCACCCTGTCTCTCAGCCTATCTCTCTTTCTCCTCCCTCCCTCGCTCTCTCTCTCTCTCCCTCACCCTGTCTCTAAGCCTATCTCTCTTTCTCCTCCCTCCCTCGCTCTCTCTCTCTCTCCCTCACCCTGTCTCTCAGCCTATCTCTCTTTCTCCTCCCTCCCTCGCTCTCTCTCTCTCTCCCTCACCCTGTCTCTAAGCCTATCTCTCTTTCTCCTCCCTCCCTCGCTCTCTCTCTCTCTCCCTCACCCTGTCTCTCAGCCTATCTCTCTTTCTCCTCCCTCCCTCGCTCTCTCTCTCTCCCTCACCCTGTCTCTCAGCCTATCTCTCTTTCTCCTCCCTCCCTCGCTCTCTCTCTCTCTCCCTCACCCTGTCTCTCAGCCTATCTCTCTTTCTCCTCCCTCCCTCGCTCTCTCTCTCTCTCTCCCCACCTCCGTGCTTCCAGCCAGCTTTACCCCCTGCACTTCAAAGGCAGCTCGCTGTCACTCGGGGGGGGACTGGATGGGTTAAAGCCCGGAGCTTTGATGCTCTCTGGCGCGCGGGGGCCCGGTCGATCCGCACCCTGCTCTCCCCCTCATCCCTCCCCTTCTCCCTCAGCGCAGCCCAAAGTCCCGGGGGCCCTCCTTCTCCTTTCCACCCCACACGCCGCCTCCAGCACTCCCAGGGATGGACCTAGCCCTCAGTAACATCTCTCCATTACTTCTCCTCTCCCCATCATTCTCTCTCTCTCTCTCTCTCTCTCCCCTCTCATTCTCTCTCTCTCTCTCAATTCAATTTCAAAGTGCTTTATTGGCATGACAAATATAGGCACTTGTGTTGCCAAAGCAGTGGTTACAAGATACAACTATACACAAGAAATTCTAGATTATTATTTATATATTAAAAAATTAATATTCATGTAAAAAAAAAGGCCAAGTCTATGACAAAAATGTCAGTAAGTGATGTTAGGTGTGTACGTGTATGTGTGTCAGTCTGTCTGTCTATCTGTGTGTTGTGTGCATGAATGAACGCGTGTCTCTCTCTCTCTCTCTCTCCTCCCTCCCTCTCTGCCCCCTTCCTCTCTCCTTCTCTGTCTCTGTCTCTCCCTCTCTCTCTGTCTGTCTCTCTCTCTCTCTCTCTCTCTCTGTCTCTCCCTCTCTCTCTCTCCTGGAGTCATTTTTATGACTGGCTGCTGGCCCTTCAGAGGAGCTTGTTAGCGGGCGGGGGGTGGGGGGGGGGTGTACAGATGTTCCAGCAGCAGATGTGGAGCGGAGCCCCCTGCAGACGCCGTGTCCGCCAGAGCGCACATTTCACGGGCCCCGCACGCCGCTCTCCGGAGAAACAGAACAGAGGCTTCCATCATCGATTCATGAGTCACAGCCGCGTCACTCCCGAGCCTCGGCCCGGATTGGAAGCACGCGCCCGAGCGCGCTCCAGGGCGCCGGAGGACCGGCTTCGCTCCGCCAGAACCGCTCCTCGTTTCGGTCCTTCGCGCGCCCCGAATCGGCCCCGAAGCTAACCGACGCTAATTCAGCTGACCAGAAAAGCCGAAGCGCAGCTGCGATTAATCCCCGCGGCGCGTAACGGAAGACGCTCTCGTCCTGCGGCGCTACGCCGGCGCTACGCCCCGCGCTGCGAGCCCTCCGCCGGGCAGACCCGGGCTTCGCTCCCGGAGAGGCGGCCGGCGCCGCGCTCGGTCTCGACTCCGTCTCGGCCTTCGCCCTCCGGCGCCCTTCGCCCGTCGGCCGCCCTCCCGCCGCGGAGGGCCCCGGGGGGGCTCTGACCGAGGCGCGCGCGCCGCCCGGTTTCCGGCGCCCTCAGGTTTGCGCGGCGGCCATTTTGTTTCGAAACCGGGCGCAGGGCACCGTGTACTCGAGCAGGAGGCTTCAGCACGGGTGAGCTCGCTTCATTGAGACGGGGCGAGAGCGGGGAGGCCGACGGGCAGGGGAGGGTCACAGCGCAGGAGGGGCCGCGGCGGGGGGAGTCGAACCGCCGACCGCGCGCGGCGGAGGGCGCGGCTCGAGTGTTGGCCACGCCGTCGCGAGCCTCGCCTGTCGTCCAGACCGAGGCTCCGACCGTCAGAACAACCGCCCGATCGGCGGCGGCGCAGCGCCCGGCGTCACGTCGCGGGCGCTCATCGGCACATCCGCGGAGGCCACCGGGCGCGGCAGGAAGTGGCTGCCTGCTCCAATAGGAACGGTTCTTCACCGTCGCTCCATACATCCACCAGACCCAACGCAGCAATCGCTGCAGCCGAAGCCGTCGTTAAACATTCACGTACTAGACCGTCTGCGGTTGGGAGCGTATTTCAGTGTTCCTGGAGTGGTCGGGGACCTTTCGGTTTTTAAACGCAAAGCGAGTGAGTGCACTGCTTCGGAGTGGTAATTTTGCGTGTTACTTTAGACGGGCTGAACTTGCATTAGCACTGAGCGCTCTTTAACTGCAAGTCTGTAATCGAGACAATTGTTCTACCCCCGTGTTAAAAGTGGCTGACCTTGTTCTTGGACACGGGGAAAGACGTTATGGCTGCTTGCTAGGAGGAGGCTTGCTGAAATCAATCGCTGCAGCGGTCGGTCTGACGAGCGGACAAAAGCCGTCTTTGCAAGCGAGGATTCACAACGACGACAGGGAGTCCCTGCCTCTGTCCCCGGAGCCAACGCTCGCCGCTCCAAAACGCTCAGACTGCTTTCGGACGAGCAGGTCCACTGACCTCCAAAACGCTCAGACTGTTTTCGGACGAGCAGGTCCACTGACCTCCAAAACGCTCAGACTGTTTTCGGACGAGCAGGTCCACTGACCTCCAAAACGCTCAGACTGTTTTCGGACGAGCAGGTCCACTGACCTCCAAAACGCTCAGACTGTTTTCGGACGAGCAGGTCCACTGACCTCCAAAACGCTCAGACTGTTTTCGGACGAGCAGGTCCACTGACCTACAAAACGCTCAGACTGTTTTCGGACGAGCAGGTCCACTGACTTCCAAAACGCTCAGACTGTTTTCGGACGAGCAGGTCCACTGACCTCCAAAACGCTCAGACTGCTTTCAGATTTGAAAAGCACAGAACGGGCTCTTAATTGTGGGAGCTGGCCGTTTTTAACACCCTTGTGACCCTCATGCTCGGTGTGAACTTTGTCTTTCCTACAAACCAGCTCCAGTTTCAGCTGAACTGCTTGCTGGGCATGCAGCCCTTTAATAATGACTTGGGTGCATAAGAGAGCACAAGGTCTCTTTGGAAGGAACCACTTTTGCAATGAAGAGTAAGAAACATGGACCAGAGAATTAGACTGGATGGAGGAGGAGGCCTTGGGGCAGAGACCGCATCTTGTGGAGTTTGGGCGAGGCATGAGCTGGGGGGTGGGGGGGTGGTTTTGAGAGTAAGAAGGGACTCACCTGCCACTGAGTTGGGGCGGGGCATGAGGTAAAGTGGGATGGACTGGACGGAGTGGGAGGAGACGGACTCCAGGTTCCCCTCGGGGATCTTGTTGAGGCTGTAGGTGGAGGCGGTCATGTTCTCGTCCACTCTGTACAGGCAGGAGTCCATCCCGGACTTTTGGGACTGCCAGAGCTTCAGGCTTCCCCGCGACCCCTCCCCGTATTTGCCCCCCCTCTCCACATTCTCCGAGTAGCTCGTCAGCGTGGCTGCAAAACAAAACAGGGACAGGGGAAAGGGTTCGCCTCGCTGCGGTCAGTTCAGACAGCTTTACCCACATCGTGACAGGCCAAGGCTAACCGCCAAGCTAAAAAAGTTGAACGTGGAAAACATACAGCGAGGCTGCTAAGTGTTCAGCTTACAAAAACAAGATGAGGTGCGGCGAAGATTAATTCCGTTTGTCCCTTCTGCTTATTCACGGAAAAAGCATCCTTCCATTTACACAAAAGAGGTTCACGCCATTTAACCCTTTAGGGCTGGGTATACACTGTACGGTATCGGCTATCTTTTATATCATGTCTTTCACTGTTCTCAGAGTGTGCGATAAGATCCAAAGAATCCTACAATAAGGTTCCATCCTACGGTAACAGCAGCCTAAGCCATCTCACGTCTATGTGCAGAATTTGACGATGGTGCAGCAAAGTTAAAAAAACGGTTTGAGTAATCACTGCAAATTTTTTCGCCCGGAAAAGACAAAAAAAAATACAAATAATAATAATAATTTGGAGCCAGGTGAAAGGTGAAAGAAAACATAAAGAACTACCAAACTAATGGAACTCAAGGTAATATTATTTTTTCCAACCAATTCTGACAACACAGTGAATCTGGCTATACACACTGTGCCAGGTAGATAAGACCAATTATTATCCCACACAAGATTTTACCCAGATAGTAGGGGAATTACTTTATTGAATCAAAGGGGAAAAATGCACGGGAGTCAATGACAGGCTGTGGATTTTAAAAGGAGGCATTGGGGACAAATTCTGAGAAATATGTATGGGAGACAATGGGAGATTTTGAGGAGTTTTTATGGGGAATTCATTCTGGCATCTGGCAACATACACACAGCTAGTTGATTTATTCACTTGTTTGTTCATTCAAGATGGGGAAGTTGTCCTTAAAGTCATGTTCAGAGGTGACTCTAGGCATGTTTTCTTTCTTCCGTTTCCTTAAAGGATACGCTGTTACTGATGAGTGCCTCAAATTTTAGGCTATTTATTTGTGTTTGAGAGCGATTCAATTTTAAAGGTGGGTTAAATGATAGCACCGGTAATTTAATTCCGTATCGTCAACCTATCCAACGAAAACACCAAAACCGCCAATGTTTCCGTCCGGCTCTCAGTGCCTTTTTGACATTTTCAAACCCCGATTTAGCGTTCGACCAGGAAAAAGCCATTCATTTCAGCCGTGTGCTCGAGTCACTAAGCGCAGCTCAGAAAAACATGTTTTCATTATCAGAAAATGCAAGCTGTTATCACGAGAAATACGGCCAAATTTACATAAAAATGGAGCCAATTGTTCATTTCATTGGGAACTATTTTCAGTATTTGAGTATCGCCGTGCTACCTTCCACATACCGACAAAAGTAATCGCTGTCACTTTAAAAAGTTGCTAAAGTTTGTCGTAATGGGGAATTATGCAGCCTGAAGCAACAGTACGTCTCTTTGACTTCTGTTAATACTTTCTTAGACAACAATGGAGTTCTATGACTTCCGGTATATCAGCACCGGAGACATAGACAGTAATTGTCAATAGGATAAATTCACTGCGATTTGGACAGAAACATTATCGATTTTGGTCTTTTCATGGGATATGTTGATGATACTTAAAAAATGAAATTTACCAGTGTTATCCTTTAAGCACTTTGTCCACATGCAGCTCATATTTTTGTAGCGAAGCTGACATTTAAAATAGTGACTGAATGAATGTTAAAAGAACGTCTTGTGGTTAGAGTGCTACATGTCCTGTTGTACATCATGCATTGCTGGGCTCCTATTGGCTGTTCACTAAACGTCTACAGTCTGTGGTCATAGCAGCTGTCACATTGCAAGATTTTGGCCTTAAATTTCTGACACTGCCAGTCTTCTGTCGGAGGCTAAGATTCACTAAATCTGTGAGTATGTCACACTGAGAGATCCAAGATGGCCGACTTCGGCTCACGAGGAAAGAATTCTTATACAATTTTCTTATACGATTTGCAGTCTGCTACTGCAAAATCACAGCACATATCGCACAGTGTATACCCACCTTAAGGTGTATGATCACAAATATTTGATTAGAACGTTCTTGATCGAACATTATAATGCTGATGTAACAATCACTACTGTCTTAGAATTTTGAAAATATATTCCAAAAACCTACTCTTCAAAGGGTTAGCAGACTCCACCCATTCTACTTCTTAAAATGTATTTATTAGTTTATTTGTCAGGGACAATGCAGAAAACATTGCAACAGGTTACAATAACATGAAACAGATGTGCTGCATATAGGATTTCTAGCCAAGACTAGACTAATTTGCGACCCCTGTCCCTGGTTAGGCTTTTCTACTTATATTTTCTACTCGACCTAAAGAGAATAACATGTCTCTGATATGTCTGCTGCCCCCGGTGGCCGGGCTGTGTTCTGCGCACTGCGCCCTCTCCCGCCTGCTTCCGCAGTGGAAACCGCGCGCTGCCGGCTCACCGATGATGCCGCTGTCCCTGCTCTCCAGCGTGGAGGTGGGGCTGGTGACCGAGCCGTAGGCGCAGTCCTTGTTCCCCGCGTTCCCCTGGGCGGCGGGCGGCAGGGTGGAGCAGGGGCTGCCGGCGGGAGGCGAGGCGGTGCTGCTGGTCAGGGTGGAGGAGGGGCTGATCCGCTGCGTCATCGCCAGGCCCTGAGAACGAGACGCGAGGCGCGGCGACGTCACGGCGAAGGCCAGGGGTCACCGACGCGCGGCGGCAAGAGCGCCGGCCACAGCGTCGCTCCACCATCGGGGATGGTGACATCAGCTCAGCAGCAACCGGTAACCAGGAACCAAAAAATAAGTCCACCTCAACAGGCATTTCAGTCTTATGTTTAGACTTATATCTTATTTTGATTACTTTTTTTGCTAAATAAGACGAAAATACGGGCAATGTGCAGTGAGGCTGACTCATTTCAAGGTTTACCAGTGCAGTAAGAATTTTAGGCAAAGAGTCACTTAAAACGAGCAAATACTTCCTACATGAGAAAAAAGAGATTTTAAGGCTCATAGCGAGACTGAAACACTTCAGACAGACGGCTCTTCTCCCCAGGGCTCATCCGCCCACGCGGTCCCCACGTGCCCCGCATCCCAACCCCAGGCTGTGGGCGGGGCTACGAGCATCCGCCGCAGAACGGGAGGAGGGGCCTGCCCCACGCAATACACTCAGTCGGTTAACCAGAGTTTGTGTGAGCGCGCGGGTGTGTGGGGGGAGGTGAGCGTGTGTGTGTGTGTGTGTGTGTGTGTGTAAGCGTGTGTGTGTGTGTGTGTGTGTGTGTGTGGGGGGAGGTGAGCGCGTGTGTGTGTGTGTGCGTGTGTGTGTGTGTGTGTGTGTGTACAGGTGGATTAACACGAGCTCTGTGAGTAAGCGTGTTGGCATGTCGGTGTGTGCGTATGCGACTACGTGCGGCAGGGAAAACGTGGCAGAAAGTGACGGTAAAGCATCTGGCGCGTCGCTCTGCAGACGGCACCACACGCAGGGCGTATACGTAAAGCGGACTGACTCCAGAACGACCCCGAGCTGCAGCGGCGAGGGCTGGGGAAACGCATCTGAAGTTCAGCGGCGAGGTGCGGTGCGCGCCCCTGCGCTGCTCTTTCATCTCCGCGGGACAGGCGGAACCCGCCGCCCGTGGCCCCGCCCCCGCGCTCCTCCCACCTGCCGGAGGGAGCTGCGGCGTTGCCGCGGCACCCTGCTGTGACCTCCTGGCGGCTCCTCTCAGGGACGGTGGGCTCTGGGAGGCCAGCAGCCATACCCACCATGCACCCTGCTCCTGCCGAATGGCTGAAGCTAAGCTAACTGCGGGCTTGGTTAGTACTTGGATGGGAGACCTCCGGGGAAAACTAAGTTGCCGCTGGAAGTGGAGCTGGTGGGCCAGCAGGGGGCAGTCTTCCCTCTGGTCGAATAAACCCCAATGCCCCAGTGCAGTGACGGGGACACTGTGCTGTAGGAGATGCCGTCTTTCGTATGAGATGTTAAACCGAGCTCCTGACTCACTGTGGTCATTAAAGACCCCATGACACTTGTCGCAATAAGTAGCGGGTTCCCCGGTGTCCTGGCTAAAATCCCAACCTGGCTCTCGCGAACTTGCCACCTAATCATCCCCTGATTTAACTGGATAAGAAATGTTTTCTCCCTCTCCACCTCAGCTCACGTGCGGTGAGCGTTTCGGTGCAAAATGGCTGCCATGCATCACCCAGGTGGGTGAGGTGAGTTCCCACTCAGCACTGCAAAAGCACTTTGAGCGCTTGGGAAAAGTGCTATATGAATGCCGTGATTCACTTCATTCATTCAATCTTCCACTCCCACCACCCCGCCGCTTCCAGAAGCTCACCTTTAACACAATTCATACACCGGCGTGTCTAGATCTCAGCGACGGGAAAATGAGCTGCATTGTTGCTGTTGCACAGTGGTTAAGAGCATAGTTTCTCTGGACTGGAAGTTTTTGATGAGAACAGCCAGAGAAACGGCGTGGAACTCCGGCCAAAACCAACTCTTTACTTTCGTCGGTCCAGAAATAAAAAACGTAAAAACGGGTTTTATTGTAATTGACCGTACTTTGCGTGCGATTGTTTACAGTATTTGCATAAGCATTCCTGGTGCAAACGGACCGCTTCGGCTGCATTTAGACCGGAGGACCTCGTGCTCGGAGCCTCGCGGGCCGAGGAGCTCTATTTTAGCCGCGGTCTAACCGCTCATCTGTAATCATGGCCGCGGGGGCCCCCGACCACAACTGAAGCCTCGCTGAGGCCCGGGAGCAGAAACAGGGCCCTGCGGAGGGAGGGAGGGAGGGAGGGAGCGGCCACTCCTCCTGCCGCGCGCTCGATATAGACCGGTGGGAACCGAGGAGCCCAGCGGGCTGAGGCTTCTCTCTCTTCTGCTGTCTGATCCCGGGCTGGGCCGTCCTGTTCTGGGGGGTCGGCCGCCGGGTTCGCGAGGCGCTCTCCTCCTTGTCCCCCCCCCCCCCCACACCCCCCACACCCCCCCCAACTCCCCCTCCCACACTGCTCTCCGCACACGGGTCACAGCGGTGGGGAAATCACAGGCCCCCCCGCACTGCCCTCCGCACATGGGACACAGCGGCAGGGAAATGAACGGCCCCCCCGCACTGCCCTCCGCACGCGGGTCACAGCGGTGGGGAAATCACAGGCCCTGGCACACTGCTCCTGGCAGAGCGGGCGGCAGAGGGCTGCACCGTGGCAGAACTGGGCCTCATCGCCCGCAGCCGAGCGCTTTCACCACAGGACTCATTTCCGAGGACAGGAGGTACACTTCCTGCGAGGAAGTCAGCGCTGCCTGCCTTGAGGGCTCTCTCCCCTTTTTAAAAAAAAAAAGAAAACTGTGAATTCAACCTCTGGCCCTTGCAGCTTTGCTTATTTGTTTTGCTCCCGTTGTCACTTTAACATGAACAGACGGCAGTGTACGTAAAACCTATAGGATCAGTGAGCCACAGTGCGCTACAGAACCTCTCTGATCAGGCTTGGATAAAACTTACAGCCATGTTGGGAACGCCTCAGACCAATATAAACAGTACCAGCGGCCGGTACGCAGACAAAAAGAAAATGGAAGCAGTTAAGGGAGTATTTTGACAAATAAACAGCGTGCATACGCACACTCACACACACATAAACACACCTGTGAAGAGACATACCCTTCCTGTATCCGAACACCTTTATATTCACGAAGGTGACAATGGTGGTCCTAAAATGAATTTTCAAGTTCGTTCTAACAGTGATAACAACTGAAAAAGCAGACACAGATAAAAAAAACTTTTAAACATTTCCATAATTATAACTCTCAAAGTATCAAATATCAAAACAGCTGCAGTGCTATTCCAGCATAACTACGTGTTTAGACCAGGGTTTGAACTCTGAAGAACAGTGGAGCAGAGAGCACTAAAATTGCATTTCCCCCTCCACTGGACGACACATACATTCACCTGAATCATTTCCACCCTAAACTGGGCCAGGCTTCTACCTAAACTATTCATCCTCAGCAAAGCCCGTGTGCTGTAGTGCCGTATAAGGGCAGCGCATGCACTCGAGCGGTCATGATTTGCACCATGTTTAAATGCGCTCGCGCGGATACGCTGCGCGCGCCAACGTCTCGCACTGTGTGCGATCTGTCTCAGCTGCAGTTTCATAATCTTCTTTTCGCTTCTCCTTCTGCTGGTCGCAGTTCGTACTTCTCTGTCGCCTTCCCAGGCGCGCACGCCGCACAGGGCGGCGCGACAGTTTCCTCTGTTGACGTCGCCGCGGTAATTCGCCCGACGACGTTCGGTTCGGCCCTCGGCGCAGGCGCCGGTATCGCCCCCCTCAAAGCTACGCCGAATCGATCGGAGGTCTCCGGGCCTCCGCGGCCGCGCCGCCCACGGGCTCGGCGGAGCCCCGCTCGCGTTCGGGACGAAGCCTCGCGCCGGGGACCTCCGGAGCGGCCGAGAGCGCCTCGCCCTCGCCCGCTTTCCGGTTCGGCGCTTCTCGGCGCTGCCGGCGGCGGCGGACGCGCCCCGTTCCCGTATCGCGCGCACGCGCGTCTTTAATCCGCGACGCGGGGAGAGGGGCGGCCGAAACCGCCGCGGCCGGCCTCCCCGTTTCGGACAGCGGCTTGGCTCCAGCTGCGCTCGGAGGCGGCTAAGCTACGTGTTCTTCTGCACGAGCTGTTTCTTCAGAAGCCGCTAAAAACTGAGCGGCCATCTTGATTGGGTTAAGTCCGGATTTTGCTCCTTGGTTATCTCCCTAAATCTTAACTCTCCGGCTGCGGGCTCCGTTGACAGTGTTCCCGATTACGGATACAGCGGGAAAAAATGCTAACGCTCTTATGGGAGGCTGCCTGGCGGGCTAACGCGGAACACGCGTGCAGTTATGGGGAGGGGGGACCTCGCCCGCTTTCCGCATCGTGGAATCGGGGCGGTTTTCCAGGTGTTGGCCGGGGCGACGCGCCGTCTCTCACCTTTGACCCCCGCCTCCCGCTTTGACGGGACGAAAAGCCGGGGAGAGAACCCTTCCTGCCTTTCATCAGCACGCGCTGACAGGTGGAATAATAAAGATATAGTGGAGGCCCCTTTCAGAGGCGACGGGGGGAGGGGGGAGCGCCGCTGAAGGCAGGCAGGCGGGCGGGCGGGCGGGCGGGCGGGAGGGGAGCGCACTCTAACTTGGGCCACAGCCGCTCGGCCCTTCAACCTGACGGGCTCTGCCCAAAGCCCTTCTGATACACACCGCCATCGCGTGGAGCGCGGCGTCAATAACGCGCCGTGACGACGAGCAGCCGCCGGCTCTCAACGACAGGAAGCAACGTTTTTACTGCGTTTCGGTGATACGACTGGGTGCACCTGGGCCAGCTTTCAGGACGTTTCTCTGAGTAGTGCTAAGAGTCAACTGAAGAAACTTCTGAAAAAACACTTTGGAATCTACTCATGACAGACTTTAAGGGACAATTTATCCGAAATGAATGTTAGGCCATGTACATTTGATTGCCGGTTTAACATATTTTGTTTTTCAGAAAAATGAAGTGAGCACTCAGGAAAAAAAGGTTGACTCCCCTGTAAAAATATGTATTCAGACCACTGGAAGACTAGTCAACTAGAGCAAATAATAAACTTGCGCAGATGGGAAACTTGCGCAGATGGGAAACTTGTGCAGATGGGGGTCACTAAAGTGTTTTGAAAACAGGTTAATGAACTGGTTCAAAGAAGTATTTAAAAATGGCTGACCAGAAATTAATACAATTATCTGTTATGTTCATTTTTAAGTAAAGGCACAATCAGTTACCAATACCAAGATATAAAAATATGAATTTATCAAAAACAGTAAAAACTTGGGTAAGGCTAATGTTAAATTCAGAGAGAGGGGAAACGATTCAATCTAGATATACACTATATGACCAAAGGTATCTGGACACCCTTTGGTCTGGGGTTGCTTTCCTGTTCTGCATGACAATGCTCCCAGGCACACAGCAAGGTTCATATAAATATGGTTTTGCTGAGAACGGTGTGGAAGAACTTGACTGGCCTGCACAGAGCCCTGACCTCAAACCCATCCAGCACATTTGGGATCAATTGGAAAGCCAACTGCAAGCCAGGCCTAATCACCCAATCAGTGCCCTACCTCACTAATGTTCTTCTGGCTGAATGGGATCAAATCCCAGAAGCAATTCTCCAACATCTAGTACAAAGCCTTCCCATAAAAGTGGACGTTATTACAGCAGCAAAGGGTGGACCAACTCCATATTAAAGCCCATGATTTTGGATGAGATGATGGATGTCAGGGATCTGCATACTTTGGGCCATGTAGAGTATGTCAGATTCTTGCAGCGCTGAAAAAGTGCATTACATATGCAAAGTGCCTATAGCAGCCTACCCACAGACAAGTGGTCATTATGCACCATTAGAAGAAAGGGATTAAATTTTATTTGTATTGTGCTATTTAGAAAGTCACTGTTACAAGTTCATTAGACTGGGAGTCCCACTGGCATCATTGAAGTAAAATCTATGGTATGGCAAGGTGAAATCACATAAAGTCGAGCGTGAAGCTTAATTTTATGGTAGTGGACCGTGCTGTTGATGAAAGGCATGTCTACTTCGCAAGCAGTCGTTACGTTTTCTGCTACAGGGGTCACATTAACACAGGTTTCAGAGTTTTTCAAGCAGGAAAAAACCTTAAACCACGCGGCCATTCTCAGAGGCCTGATAATAGCCGCGTGGCACGTCCACCCAAGAAATCAAGAGAGAGCAGTACATTGCCACCATATTTCTTTAAAAAAATACAAATGAATCAATCATGAATCATCTGGCAAGTTCTTTTTTTTTTTGTTGAGAAAAGTGAATCAAATTTATTTTGAGTTTATTTACTCATTTTTTTACTTCCAGAAAGGAATTTTTACCCAACGACTCGCCTTTGCAGTGTCATTTTGCGGATTTCATTACTCCATCAAAAAGGCCTCGGTTCTAATAGGAATGGGAGTCTACGGACGAGAAATATCCAACTGCAGTTCTTCTTAACAAAGCACAAAGAATAAAAAGAAACAGCACTGCTTGAAGCACTGGTGATTGGAGGTCGTACATACAGGCACAACCATATCAAAAATGACATGACCTCTTAAATGATCTTTTTTTCAAAAGATACATTCTTATAGTCTACAGTGGCTAACTGCAATGACATTTTTATTTGCAGTTAAACCAAAAGTTTTCTTTAAATGCGATTATAAGCAATATGTGCTTGTGCTCAACAGTTTTCATTCTACCTACCGCTATTACACTTCAGCCAAAAAACACAATATTCACTGGAGTGTTCTTTTAATCAACCAACCAGATCGAGTATTCATTTCAACAGTAGGTAAGTGCTCAGCTGAAAAATGGCACAGGCAATGTATTCAGTATTCATCAGGGAAACCTGAAGGGAAACAAGCATGAACTATTAAAAAATGAAACAATGAAAATTTGCAGGACTCAGAGATGATCTAAATAAAAACACATGGTTATAGGATATATCATGGATATATCACATCTTTACATTATATTGTTGAGAAGGCCTAATTTCCAGGTAAACTCTGAACAGACCTCTAATGCCACTATTTCTTTCTGTAAATTAGCATTATTTTCCTACAGACTTGAGAGTGAATTTAGGAAGGGTACCAGAAATCACGTGCTCCCTCTCATGTCCCTATGGTAAAGACGGATACTTAGTCAACAAGAACAGACAATCCTGGCTTGTGGGGAGAATCAGTTCGGTGTCCTGATGCCTAAAGAGTAACTTTTAGTAAAGACATCTGAACACTTCTTAGATTTAAGACTGCAGAGCAGATTCTTTAAAAATGGACCATCACAGCATAATTGTGGCCAGAATTTTTACGGCTAACCCGACTCAGTAATTGTACGCCCAATTTAATAAACTATTTATTTTAAGCAGCTAATCACAGGCAGTCAACCGAAACTGATAGTGGGGCTGGTCACAATTAATGACAAAACTGCATGACAAAAAGCTAGCAATGCCCAAAGCCTCAGGCATCACACAATCCTGATTCCCAAAAGAAATAAAGGAGAAGGAAAGGCGTAGTCAAAATGAAGACGAAGCACGCAAGAATTGACTGAAATGCAGCGAAGGAGTTGGGAAGTTCTAAAGAAAGGAGTAATTACAGTAT
This sequence comes from Anguilla pacifica, assembly GCA_039654925.1. Lineage (NCBI taxonomy): Eukaryota > Metazoa > Chordata > Actinopteri > Anguilliformes > Anguillidae > Anguilla > Anguilla pacifica. The sequence goes on from CM077285.1 coordinate 37,274,889, forward strand.
GAATGTATTTAAAATGGATGCATCGTCACACCTGGGGAAAGAACTCCGCCGTCAAATTTAATCAGGAGGACAAAATTGATACTTCGCACAGCTACCGCCGGTTTTGTGGTTGCGACACAGCCTGCCTCCGAGAGAGTTTGCGGTGAACGTAGAGCGAGCGGCTAACTCAAACGCTAGCCTGGAGGAGCGTCGGAAAGTCCCACCTAAGAGGGTCTGTGTTTCCGCACAACTATTCCGCACAACAAAGCCTTCTATTCTGCTGTAATGATGTTACCCACTTCAAAGCAATGTATTCAGGGCAGCATAAATTAGATATTTATATATTAATCTATCTAATGGGTGTGCTTAGCCAGGAAGTTGAATCATAGATAATGCATATAGATTACAATGAATTACAACATCTGCGATATCAATGCTTCCAATATGGAATATAAGGCTCAGTAATCGCATATTTTGACGAATTAATCCAGCAGCTTGATTTAAGTTCCCATTGAAAATGAGCTTTAGCTTGCCTTCATAGCAGTTCCTCCATTAATTTGGGACCGGCGCAGCGATCGCGATCCGCTACAGAACGGAAACGCATTGACACCGGCTCGTTCTTAAGCGGGCGCAGAGAAAAAACACGACCCTTTGACTGTCACTAATGTGACGGGCGTACGCTTGACTAACGTCTTGAGTCACAATGTCCCATACTGCCCTGGCGCGACGTCGCTTCTCTCCTATTGGCCCGTGAGGCCGCGGGCCGCGCAGCTTTAAACTCGGGAGGGACGGCGTACCTCCTTCGCCGCGGGGGATGTCAGAACGTCCCACGCAAGGTCTGCGATAAAAATACACACCTGGCCAAAGCAACAGCTTCTAATTAACTCTCTGTCAGTGTTCTGCTCCAAAACATTTTTTTCCTTATTCACGGACTCCTACCTTTTTCCTGTTAGCTCCAGAAATGCGTCTATGAATCACTGAGCCGTATTCTTTAAATGCAGGAGATGCCACCCACTACTCCGAGAACACGTCGAGGTATGAAGCGGCTGAATGTAAACTTAAACGAGCCAACGGTCCTGAAAAGCTACGAACACTGACTGCTTCAGACAATCCGGGCTTAAACAGAGCATTTCCTACACGAGAGCGCGCCGACGATAACCTCAGCTACCGAAAATCGTTTAAACCACGCTGCCTGTCTGAAATTGAGGCGAGGTCCATTCAGAACGCACAGCACAGAGGAGAGACGTCGCGCGGCCAACGGAAGCCCGCGCTTCACGCCTCCGAGATTCTGGAAACCATTTCGTTTCAGAAAGACAACTCGCGGGTAAATTTCCCGAGGTCGCGCAGACGGTCTCCGAGCTGGGTTCAATTCAGAATCTGATATTTAAAACGCGCGAGGCGTATCGCGCCGGTTTGAAACGAGAAGTCAAAATTTCTCTCGATAGAAAAAAAAAAAAAAAGATAAAACTTTTTGTAAAACTTTAAAATGAATTACCGCCGTGTCGCCCGCACCCGCACGCTGAGTCATGCACACCGCAGCTGAAGCGCGCGCAGCGCACCGACGGACTCATCTCCAGCGCTGGCTGCCGTCTTCCACGGGCCTCGGTGCGGCGGGAGAGCCGTTAGCACCGAGCGGAAGGGAGGCCGCGTTCCTCACCGACGGCTGTGCCTGCGGGCGGCTGGCGAGCGGCTGAGAGGAGCCCGTGTGTCGGTAACCGGGGGAAACGCGGCCGTATTAAAGCCACCCCGAGCCGGACGGAAGCAGGTGAGCCGCGCAAGCCCCCACCGGTCATAACGGGCTGAAGGCACGGAAAGCGCCGGAACCGTCTCGCCTGCAGAGCGGCTTAGGCTCTCGGGTAAACCTTCTCTCGACTGAACCACCTGCTAGGGGGCGTGGGCTAGCGTGCCTGTGGTGAGTGGGGGCGTGGTCTAGCATGCGTGTGGTGAGTGGGGGCGTGGGCTAGCGTGCGTATAGTGAGAGGGGGCGTGGTCTAAACCGCATGTGGAGAGTGGGGGCGTGGTCTAGCGTGCCTGTGGTGAGTGGGGGCGTGGTCTAGCATGCGTATAGTGAGAGGGGGCGTGGTCTAAACCGCATGTGGAGAGTGGGGGCGTGGTCTAGCGTGCCTGTGGTGAGTGGAGGCGCGGTCTAGCATGCGTATAGTGAGAGGGGGCGTGGTCTAAACCGCATGTGGAGAGTGGGGGCGTGGTCTAGCGTGCGTATAGTGAGAGGGGGCGTGGTCTAGTGTGCATGTGGTAAATTGTAGGTGTGGTCTAGCATGCGTGTGGCGAGAGGGGGTGTGGTCTAGCATGCGTGCGGTAAGCTAGGGTGTGTATAGTGAGAGGAGGCGTGGTCTACGGTGTGTATAGTGAGAGCAGGCGTGGTCTAGGGTGCGTACAGTTAGAGGAGGCGTGGTCTAGGGTGCGTACAGTTAGAGGAGGCGTGGTCTAGGGTGCGTACAGTGAGAGGGGGCGTGGTCTAGGGTGCGTACAGTGAGAGGGGGCGTGGTCCAAAGCGCACGTGGCGAGCGGCGGCGTGCGGTACCTGGCTGTCGTCCTGCTCCTCCGTGCTGTAGGGCGCTCCGGCCGGCCCCTCGCTCACCTTCTCGCCCAGCAGGAAGCCCAGCCGCGTCATCAGGGTGTTGGCCGCCTCGTCCACTGACGGAGGGGGGCCCAGCTCCTGGTTCGACTCCCCTGGAGGACAGAGAGGCGAGGCGATCGGTCACAGTCCTGCCCAACCCACTCGGCCTGGCTGGGATGCGAGGTCCTAATAAAGTGCTTTTGTTTGACTGTGATCGGAATTCTGCCATGGTGATATGGGGGAAATACAGCAGTTATAGATCCCTTTCCTCACACACACACACACACACGCACACACACACACACACACGCACACACACACACACGCACACACACACACACACACACACGCACGCACACACACACACGTGCACACGCACGCGCACACACACGCACAATGAAGAACCAGGGAGAGAGGAACAAAAGCGCACACAACACTAGGCACCTGCTGCCTGTAAGCGTAAAATATAATACAGCCACAGCTGCAGCCTCGTTAGTGATAAGTGAAGCGTCAGGAGGGTGCGGTGGTTCTGGCTGAAGCCGTCCTATAGGCTCACGCCGGTGCTCAGGTACGCTTCGTATTCAGTACGTCAGCTGTACCCATCCGCCGTGCTCAGCAACACCCCGCCGCTGCACTCCTTCACCGCCGTCCCTCCGTTACGAAAGAGAGAACCAGAGCGGAGAGAGAGACCGAGGAGAGACCAGCGGAACCCTTACAGAGATCTGAGACTGCAGAGATCTGCCTGCCCATGTTAAAGCACGCAATGCTCACCCTGCTGAAGCTGGGTCGTGCCAGCCAGTGCACCCAAACACACCTGCCAGCCTGGGAGGAGGGCGTGTGTGTGTGTGTGTGTGTGTCTGTCTGTCTGTGGGTGTGTGTGTGTGTGTCTGTCTGTCTGCGGGTGTGTGTGTGTGTGTGTCTGTCTGTCTGTGGGTGTGTGTGTGTGTGTCTGTCTGTCTGTGGGTGTGTGTGTGTGTGTGTGTCTGTCTGTCTGGGTGTGTGTGTGTGTGTGTCTGTGTCTGTCTGCGGGTGTGTGTGTGTGTGTGTGTGTCTGTCTGTCTGTCTGTGGGTGTGTGTGTGTGTGTGTCTGTCTGTCTGTGGGTGTGTGTGTGTGTGTGTCTGTCTGTCTGTGGGTGTGTGTGTGTCTGTCTGTCTGTGGGTGTGTGTGTGTGTGTCTCTGTCTGTCTGCGGGTGTGTGTGTGTGTGTGTGTGTCTGTCTGTGGGTGTGTGTGTGTGTCTGTCTGTCTGTCTGTCTGTGGGTGTGTGTGTGTGTGTGTCTGTCTGTCTGTGGGTGTGTGTGTGTCTGTCTGTCTGTGGGTGTGTGTGTGTGTGTGTCTGTCTGTCTGGGTGTGTGTGTGTGTGTGTCTGTCTGTCTGTGGGTGTGTGTGTGTGTGTGTGTGTCTGTGTCTGTGGGTGCATGCACCTGCGTATCTGTGGGTCTGTGTGTCCGTAGGCGTGTGCATCCCTGTGTGTGTGTCTGTGTCTGTCTGTGGGTGTGTGCGTCTGTGTGTCAGTCTCTGGGTGTGTGTGTGCGCGTATCTCAGGGAGTGTATACACCCTCTCACCCCTTCTGACATTTGAGTCACACACAGTCATTGAGAGGGGTAAGGATGCTCCTGCGCTGCCCTGTATGATGCAATAAAGGAAAATCCAGGATATGAGTGCAGCTCCCCTGACTCCTCAGTCAGCCAATCACCATCTGAGCTGAGTTAAAGCACTTTTCAGCAGCCCGTCTCTCTGTGAATGACTGCAGTCTGGAGACAGAGGCAGATGACAGCACCCAACAGTGCGGCATCAGTGGACATGCAACACAGAGCCACAAGGTCAACAACTTCTCCCAACTGCACCCTCAGTCCACTACAACTCACCAAATAAACTGGCAGATGTTGGTGAACCTGCAAACGTGCAGCGGTTTTTGAGCATTATAGACCACACAGTGCAGGCAGCAAAGGGAAGAGACGCGATTTGCAAAGAGCGGTGAGAGTGAATCCAGCTCCTAGAAGGTACCCCCCCCCCCCCCACCCCCGGTTGTGTTTTTGGCTCCAGGGTTAATGCCCCGCGGGCCGGGTGCCCGTAACACACACATGACATCATTCAGACAGATGACAGGAGCATCATTAAGACAGGATTCCACGCGCGGCTACGCTAACCGAGCTGACCTCGCGGCGCGCGGCAAGCCGATGATTCATTTTCTCCGAGCGCCGCGAGCCGGCTGCTCTCAATCCGTCAGTCATGTTCCCCCGCGCAGGCCGCTCCGAGACAGCACACACACACACAGCACACGCACACACACTGCACCCGCACACACACACACACGCACACACACTGCACCCGCACACGCACACACACACATGGACACATGCACGCACGCACGCGCGCTCAAATATACTCCCCAACTCCCGGTTAACTCTTCGACAAACCCGTTCAATGTACGCGGCTGCATTTGGGTAGCCCTGGATTTAAAGGCACGCCGTGCAGGGTTTGTTAGCCTTGCTGTGGGCCTCTATTTGCAATCAAAGAAGTCCCCTCCTCTGTGTTCAGCCCCGCCCACTCGCTCCGAGTACGCCACCCGACCGAGCCACTGACAGGCAGGCTCATTACAAACCAACGGTCAATTTCTCCCTTCAGTTACCCGGGACCACAAACCTGACATGTACAAATGATTTGAAAACCGGTCAAAACATTCTGGTCAAAAACTGAACATTTTACAACACTAGCTGGATAGCCAGAGGTAACATTACATTAAGGTCCATCAGAAAACAAGCCAACCCCACGTTGTTTTTCATCTCCTTGGTGAACCGCAGCAGAAGCAAATGAGGAAAAGCAATTCCAAGCTTAACTCCAGTACTTGAGTCCTGTTGGTTTGTCTTTTAACCTTGCTGCATGTGGATCACTGCCGCGGCTAGCTAGCCAGCAACAAACACCACGCTGAGACCTGATACCAAACCACAGCCTCTGTAGCCACGCCCACCCCTCCCCACACAGAAAAGATCGCTATGCCCAGAAACGTCCCAAATGCATTTTTAGAATAACAAATACAGGAAAAAGTGCACAAATTTGGAGAAAGTAGGTAAAAATAAAGAATGGCAGTGCATCATAGATATGCTTTAGCGTGGCTATTTTATAATATTTTCAAGGTAAAAATCCTGCACTGTATTCCTTTGAAGTAGTGTGATTTTTTGTAGGGGGATTACCGCCCTGCTCCTGCACTGACAGCAAATCCCTCAAAGAGAGGACAGTCGCAGGATCTAATAATGAAAATGTCAGACAGACTGCAGGCTCTACAGGGCTCAATCTGTTACACCCCAGGGCCCCGCCCTTTAACAGCACAGAGCCCTGTACTGTAACAGCACAGAGCCTCATCCTGTAACAGCACAGAGCCTCAGCCTGTAACAGCACAGAACCTCAGCCTGTAACAGCACAGAGCCTCAGCCTGTAACAGCACAGAGCCTTGCCCAGTAACAGCACAGAACCTCATCCAGTAACAGCACAGAGCCCTGTACTGCAACAGCACAGAACCTCATCCTGTAACAGCACAGAGCCTCATCCTGTAACAGCACAGAACCTCAGCCTGTAACAGCACAGAGCCTTGCCCAGTAACAGCACAGAACCTCATCCAGTAACAGCACAGAGCCCTGTACTGCAACAGCACAGAACCTCATCCTGTAACAGCACAGAGCCTCATCCTGTAACAGCACAGAACCTCAGCCTGTAACAGCACAGAACCTCAGCCTGTAACAGCACAGAGCCTCATCCTGTGACAGCACAGAGCCCTGTACTGCAACAGCACAGAACCTCAGCCTGTAACAGCACAGAACCCTGCCCAGTAACAGTACAGAACCTAATTCTGTAACAGCACAGAACCCTGCCCAGTAACAGCACAGAGCCCCGCCCTGTGACAGCACAGAACCTCATCCTGTAACAGCACAGAACCCTGCCCAGTAACAGCACAGAGCCCCACCCTGTGACAGTAACAGCACACAACCTCATCCTGGATGAGGATTGGACCTGTGACAACTTCCTGTGACATCAGTTAAACCAGCTTTACTGAAGGGGGTGGCACTAGACCAGAGGACGACCATGGAGGAAAAGAAAGAATCTCTCTTGCTGCCCCACCCTGAGTATCAGACAGGTCCGACGGGGGCGACTCATTATAAATCCCTGCTGCGTCTGCCCCCCCCCCCCCCCCAAAAGAGAGGGGAACATGGCACATTTTAATCCAAAGGCTAATGCAATTTGTCAGGCGTGTGCACGTGAAAGCGTCTGCACGGGCACCCTGAGAACCGGCATCCATTACATCGCATCACCTCGCATTACATTCGTCTAGCCGACGCCCTTCCACTGTAAATCAAAGGTGACTCGCGACGGCGGGGAGGCGTGAGCGCGCTCAGACCTGGCTAACGGCACTCCCAGACAAGCGAGCGCGCGCGCGCCCATTAAAGCACTGTGCGAAAGGCACAATCCCGAAACACAAACCCTGAACACATGCAGATCACGCTCAGAGAAGAAACCAAAGAAGAAGACCACAGGAAAAGACGATAGCGTAACCTGGCAACACGGAAGGGGAGTGTCAGGCGGTGAGGACGGGAGGTAAACCGAGACGCAGTCCGATACGGGCCCGGTACAGGTCGGAGTGTAGCACAGCGGGTAAGGAACTGGGCTTGTAACCGAAAGGTCGCAGGTTCGATTCCCGGGTAAGGACACTGCCGTTGTACCCTTGAGCAAGGTACTTAACCGAAATTGCTTCAGTATATATCCAGCTGTATAAATGGATACAATGTAAAATGCTATGTAAAAGTTGTGTAAGTTGCTCTGGATAAGAGCGTCTGCTAAATGCCTGTAATGTAATGTAATGTAATGTACATCATTACAAGAGCGGAGCGACGGCTGTTTCAGCCATCATCCCTGCGTGCATATACCTCGCCGTCAGCGGAATGTTATGCAAAGGACATCACAGCACACCGATAACAAAACAGCGCTAACATTAGACGTACATAAAATCTTTTTTCCACGTAAATTTACCGTCACTACGGCTGTCAACACAAACGACACTGAAAGGCAATCCGTCTGCAGTCTGTTGTCATTCTAATACTGAGTAATAGCTGGTAGCCGCGGGCCAGCGCAAGCGACAGGTCAGGCGCTGTCACTCGATTTGACAGATGGCCGCTTTTCCTCCGCGTTCTGCTCGCTCGAGCCGACCCAGGGACGCACGCGCGGAACGCTGTTTCCATTTCGCTCGCGGCAAATCGGCGGCGACGTAACGAAGCGGGCGGAAACGGTCGCGTGACAAGCGCAGCCGCGCTAACGCGGCGTGAGCATTAACGCAGCGCGTTAGCCGCCTGCTCCTGGTGGGATGGTGCGCCGTCCGCGTCAGCGAGCGAGTGGACCGGGCGCGTCTCAGCTGCCAGCTGTGTGTGTGGCCTTTCAGCAGGGAAGGGAGGAGCGTAACTGTCTGCCCGTGTGTGTGTGTGTGTGTGTGTGTGTGTGTGTGCGTGTGTGTGTGTGTGCATGTGTGTGTGTGCGTGCGTGTGCGTGTGTGCATGTGTGCGTGTGTGTGCCTGTGTGTGTGTGTGTGTGTGTGCCTGTGTGTGCGTGTGTGTGTGTGTGTGTGCGCATGTGTATACGTGTGTCTGATGAGCCGATATAAAGGTGTGTGAGTGTCTGATATGCTGATCTTGAGGTGTGTAGCGTGGGTGTTTGAAGTGCTGATATAGAGAAGTGTGTGTGCTTTATGCTAATGCAAAATATAGAGAGGTGTGCGTGTGTGCCTTATGTGCTGATATAGCAATGCATGTGTGCGAAATGCTAATGTAAAGTACAGAGAGGTGTGTGTGTGTGTGTGTGTGTGTGTGTGTTTTATGCGCTGACACAGAAGTCTGCAGCGTGTGTGTGCGTGTGTGTGTGTGTTTTATGCGCTGACACAGAAGTCTGCAGCGTGTGTGTGTGTGTGTGTGTGTGTGCGCGCCTCAGTGTTTCCTCAGCGCGCGGCGTGGGCGTCCAGGTGGGGGAGCGCTGTGAGCGGAGCCGGTCAGGTGAAAACGTGGGAGCGGCGGAGCGGCTGGAACGCGCTATACATAGCCAGAGCAGCGCCCACGCTCCTCTCTCACAGCCCTGCTCTGCCTATGTATAGATATGAGAGACTCAGCTCCGCTCAGCCCTGCGCGCTGCGTTAGCCACATGCTGCGTTAGCGACGCGCTGCGTTAGTGGAGTGCTGTGTTAGCGATGCACTGCTTTAGCGACGCGCTGCGTTAGTGGAGTGCTGTGTTAGCGATGCACTGCTTTAGCGACGCGCTGTGTTAGTGGAGTGCTGTGTTAGCGATGCTCTGCGTTAGCCACGCGCTGCGATAGAGACGCACTTTGTTAGCGGCGTGCTGCATTAGCCACGTGCTGCATTAGCCACGCGCCGTGTTAGCGACATGCTGCCCATCCGCTGGCCCTCAGCGCTGCTTCTCCCTGGACACTGCAATAGCGTTTAACCGACAGAAACCTCACGGCGCCAGTTTCCATTTGTAACCCGCGTGCCGACGCATACTCTGTCAGGTGTAGCTCCTACGAACAACGAACACGCGGCCGAAAGCGAACGAGGACGTTCGCGAATTCCGCCATTGCCAACTTCGCTGAGAAACGATGCTCGCGCTCCCTCGTGCTCAGAATGTGAAAATGGCAAAAAACGGCACAAGCGCTCGTCCTCCCCCTCCCTTCGCTTCCGCAACAGATTCCCGTGCTGAGAAACAGGAAGACAGATGGTTGTCATGGCAACTATCGGCACGGCGAGGAACGTGCTCCCGAGCGGGCGCATCTGCTTCCCCCGGGGGCCGTCCGCAGACCTGCCCCAAACCGGGGACAATGGGGGGGGAGGGCGAGAGGGGGGTGCTGCTCACTGGTGGGAAAGGGGGCATCAGCAGGGTCAGAAACGAACTTCTTGTTAACCGCCCACCGTAGCTGGTGGATGAAAACTTGAAATGAAATTACCAGACGCTAATTTTCTTTGCACGATATGAAAATAAAAATGGCTGAATCGAACAAGCATGCTTTGCAAAACATTTTTTTTAATCTCTATTTTAACACAAATGAAAAAATGCAGAATGCGATTAAAGGAACAAAAAATAGTCATCGCAATATTGTCTTTTTTTTTTACTGAATTAAAGCTGGGCTATATATTAAGTTTATAAACATAAACCTTTTAACATATCAGAAGCAGACATAATCACAAAACCTACCAATAGAAAAAAATCAACTATTTAGTTTATGGTTGAACTTTAACTAAACAAGTTTACTATAGACATGGGATTCTTTTACTGAACAATAAAAAACAGGGTTGTTGAACAAAGTGTTTCCTCTGACATGTGGAGCATTGTATTTCTACTGAATTCCCAAAGAATGGGATGCAGACAATCACCTGTGCATGAGATGCAAGAGTGCACTGCACAGAATTTCCATTAAACGGGGATATTTTAACCAAAACCTGTCACGATATCTAGAATAAAATTTTCATGTGCGTTTTCCCCAAAAATTATTCACTTCTATAAGCTAACATTTCATATTGGTTTCACAGATCCAGAAAAAAACATTATGCAGCACAATAAACAGCAAACAGACAATACGGCGTACGAATATGTCTGCAGTTGTATACGCTGTAAGTCCAAAGCAGATTTTGCCTGACGCTTGGCTTTCTGCCTGACTAGTATTTTCTGCATTTGAGCGATACCATCCATTTTCCATTTTTTCAAACGAGTGAAAAACCACAAGCGCTGCTCTTAATGTGCAGGAGTCACCTTCGATTTAACAGCGCGGCCTCGTGCGTTCTGGCGCGATCGATTCAGAAATATAAATTGACCGACGGACTTGCGACGCTCGGAAAAGCGATCCGCTCGCACCCGGAAAGGATGAGGCAAAAGAAAATGTTCCCTTACCAGACAACTTATGAGGAACGCAATTATGAGGGAATAAATTATCTGAACACATTAACTGGTTATGGCTGCACATTACAGTGCGAGCTATCCAAAGTAGAAAAAGTTTCTGCGTGTCTAAGATGTAAAGTGGAGCCATTATTCTAATGACGCATAATGCGCAAACCAGACGTTTCAGTAGGACAGCTGGCACGGCGGAATATTAACATGCTGAAACAGCGAAAACATTCAGCGTTCACAAACACGACCGGGAAATCGCCAGCCCTGGATTTTCCACTGTCCTTCGCAACAAGTGGTCCTCACCCTGTGCGTTCCTACAGCGAGGCTCTGCTTCGGTACGATCCGCACCCCTCCAAAACAAATAAGCACTCTGAGCTCCCGTGTGGCACATCTGGGTGAAGTTCGTTCGTGTGAAGCGCACCGACGCGGTCTGGGTCTGCATGGTATTTGGGCCATGCGGGGTGACGCGCACGTATATTTTTTTTGTTTCTTTTGGAAACGTCTCAATAACCTTCCGTGGTACGTCAGCCCGTTCCTGCAGGAGAACGGGCGCCTGACGCTAACAAATCGTTACGAATGAAGCCGTCGCCGGCCCAACAACCAAATCCCAGTACCATATTTATGCACAGAAGCATATATGCATCTCCATCTTGAGACACCTGTATGCAGCAAAAGCAGGGGTGTAGCAGAACATTCTGGGCCCTATACATAAGCAGTCTCTGTGGGCCCCCTTCCATCATTCCAGGCTTTTCAAGGGCCCTCCCCCCATTCAGGCCCTGGGTAGTCGGTCCCACTTTTCCCCCCACTACGACGCCCCTGCAGCAAAGCAATGTTTCAGAGTGGGGTACAGAAGAGTGGGGTACAGACGATCGCACTCAGTACCATTAAGTGACATACTGATATCATCCCTACCTCAAGGTGAGAGGAGAACAGGCCACACCCCTTTGCGGGACAGTCAGAACCCCTCAACGTTCCAATTTTCACACACTGCCTGTAGAACTGAGCCTGAGCGCCCGACACAAACCCCGCCCCCAGGCTGCTGCTAAAATGCATGAGCCCCAGTACATGAGCACACAGCTAAAGCCCATGACCTGTCTGCTACATACGAGTGCTCACAGACCCGCTACAGCCCCGCTACCCCTGTCTGCAGGTTATGAAGCCCTGTCTGCAGGTTATAAACCCCTGTCTCCAGGTTATGAAGCCCTGTCTGCAGGTTATGAAGCCCTGTCTGCAGGTTATGAAGCCCTGTCTGCAGGTTATGAAGCCTTGACTGCAGGTTATAAAGCCCTGTCTGCAGGTTATAAAGCCCTGTCTGCAGGTTATGAAGCCCTGTCTGCAGGTTATGAAGCCCTGTCTGCAGGTTACGAAGCCTTGACTGCAGGTTACGAAGCCCTGTCTGCAGGTTATGAAGCCTTGACTGCAGGTTATAAACCCCTGTCTCCAGGTTATGAAGCCCAGTCTGCAGGTTATAAACCCTTGTCTCCAGGTCATGAAGCCCTGTCTGCAGGTTATGAAGCCTTGACTGCAGGTTATAAAGCCCTGTCTGCAGGTTATAAAGCCCTGTCTGCAGATTATAAACCCCTATCTCCAGGTTATGAAGCCCTGTCTGCAAGTTATAAAGCCCAGTCTGCAGGTTATGAAGCCTTGACTGCAGGTTATGAAGCCCTGTCTGCAGGTTATGAAGCCTTGACTGCAGGTTATAAAGCCCTGTCTGCAGGTTATAAAGCCCAGTCTGCAGGTTATGAAGCCTTGACTGCAGGTTATGAAGCCCTGTCTGCAGGTTATGAAGCCTTGACTGCAGGTTATAAAGCCCAGTCTGCAGGTTATAAAGCCCTGTCTGCAGGTTATAAACCCCTATCTCCAGGTTATGAAGCCCTGTCTGCAGGTTATAAAGCCCAGTCTGCAGGTTATGAAGCCTTGACTGCAGGTTATGAAGCCCTGTCTGCAGGTTATGAAGCCTTGACTGCAGGTTATAAAGCCCTGTCTGCAGGTTATAAAGCCCAGTCTGCAGGTTATGAAGCCTTGACTGCAGGTTATGAAGCCCTGTCTGCAGGTTATGAAGCCTTGACTGCAGGTTATAAAGCCCTGTCTGCAGGTTATAAAGCCCAGTCTGCAGGTTATGAAGCCTTGACTGCAGGTTATGAAGCCCTGTCTGCAGGTTATGAAGCCTTGACTGCAGGTTATAAAGCCCTGTCTGCAGGTTATAAAGCCCAGTCTGCAGGTTATGAAGCCTTGACTGCAGGTTATGAAGCCCTGTCTGCAGGTTATGAAGCCTTGACTGCAGGTTATAAAGCCCAGTCTGCAGGTTATAAACCCCTGTCTCCAGGTTATGAAGCCCTGTCTCCAGGTTATAAACCCCTGCAGCAGACAGACACCGAAACGGTGCCTGGTAAACGGCTCTAACGGATGGGAGCAGGGCAGGAATCTGAAGGAGGGGCTGATTTATTCAGGGCGGACATGTCTAAGGAAGCCTTCCGGCGCTTTTCAGCGGACCTTCGAGCGAGCCGCCCGCCCTGGAAACGGGGGCGCGGACGCCCTTTGTTGGGGCCGCGGAGGAAAACGGAGGAGCGTCGCTACGAGAGAAAGGAGGGGCGGCGCCGAGGAGGGTCCCTTGGCGTCGGGACGACGGCGCGAGGCGGCACGTAGGCTACGCTTACATGGGCGTGTGAGCCGCCCGGCATCTCGCGCTGTCCCAGCGCTAAAACTGCGCGGTCTGGCACGGAGGGGTCGGCCTCCTCAGGTCCAGTCTCAAACTCGCGCCTCTGAGGGTTACGTGTCCCCACGGGACCCTTTTGTGATACAGGAAAACAATGTCTGCTATCAAAACAGAGAGGTGAGAGGCCTCTGAGTGAAAGTACACACCTCTCTCTCTCTCTCTCTCTCTCTCTCTCTCTCACACTCTCTCGCTGTCTCATTCTCTCTGTCTCTCTCCTCCCTCCCTTTCTCCAAAGCCTTTGTGAGTGCCGCTAGTGTCAGAAATGGACTTCGCGATGATGGCGGACACCAAGAATAATTAGCAGCTGTGAGAGCAGCTCCACCAATCACACAGTACGTTGGTAACAACCCACGGAACAATGCCAAAGGCGATTAGTGGATATTCTCTGCCTAGCCCGGCAATTCCTACATGTATCCAGGAAACAAAATCACTGCCGCTATTGTTCTGCTGGTTGTTACGGGTGACTGGTGGAGCTCCCCTCTGTTTTGTACGAGTGAGGTGTTATCCTGGCTCTCTTAACTCATATGAGAATAACCCGGATGGGCAACTCAATCTGAGGTAAACACAGGCCTGGGAAGTAGGATGAACGCGGGGAATTTTCAACGTAACTTACAGACGGGGAGCTGGAGAGCGCCGTTCCACTGCTGGCACCTCATTAACAACACGGCAGACAGAAGGTCCTCTCGGCCACAGAAAGACACAATAAACGAACGAGAAGAAATAAATCCTTCAAATCCCACCCCCCCCAAGCTTGGAGAAGATAAAATCTGAAACCTCGGGGTATAAATAATGAAGAGTCGGATGCTTTGAAGGCCCGGGCCGGAGAGTCGAGTTCTCAAGGCGACGTCTTTGTACCGCCGCGCTCTATGACGCTACCGCTCGGACCGCGGCTCTCACGCCACCAGCTCTTGCGCTGTTCGGAGGTTCGACGCGCCGGAGGTGCGAACGCCCAAGGCCGAGCGAAACCTCACGGGCGGCACCGGCAAGCCGAGGACGCTCCGCTCAGCCAGCTCTCCGACCCCCGGCCGTTTCCTTCCGCGGCGGGTTAAGCGCTACAGACCGCCGGCGACGAGGCGACGCTTTCAGACGTGAACGGACGAAGAGAAGCACGAGCGTCGGAAACGGCGATTGAGCGAAAACAGCCAGGCCTCGAAGAGAGCGGCGTTCCTGAAGGACTAGCGCGTCGCGACGTCGCAGCGAAGCCCGGGACCGGGCTAACGCCGCAAGAAAGGCTCGCGCTTTGCAGACACGACGTGACATTTAGCAAGAGTGAACAAAACAAAAACACACTAAGAGAACAGATCTACCAGAAGCAGCGGTGAGGAAGTTCCTTCCAAACGCTCAAGTTGGAGGGGCGAGGCAGGGCTGGCGTGGAAATGTCAGTATGGGAAAAACGCAAGCCGTGTGAAGGAGCGGAAGCGGAGGAGCAGGCTCTCACGGAGGACTCGGCACCGAACCTTCGTCTCCGCGCCGATCCCGGCGAGGGGGGCCGAGCCGGAGCGCGCGGTTAGGGCCGGGCCGCCCTCCACCCCGCTCGCTCGCTCGCTCTCTCTCTCTCTCCGTGAACGTGCTGACTTGGCGGTTCCGCTCCGGAGCCCCGCGCGACTCCGCCGGGCGCCTCTCCCTCAGATTTCGCCGCCGCCGCCGCCGCCGCCGCACCCTCCCGTAAAAAAACCGCTCGCGGCTCTGCCCACCCCCCACCACCCACCCACCCCGACGCGGATGGGAGCGGTTGAAGGGGAACGGGGCGGCCGGAGGGGGAACCGGAGGGAGGAAGAAGCCGGTCCTGCCGTCCGTCGGTACGAGGAGGAGGGGGAGGAGGAGGAGCCCCGCGGCGGCGCTGAGCGACGCTCCCTCAGCGGGGGGGCCAGCCGGGGAACGCCGGAGCGTTTCGCTGAACGGCAGGAAGAACGGCGGCGACGCGCCTCGCCTCAGACTCGGCCCGTCAGCTCAGACAACAAATCACGCGACAAAAAAAACACCAAAGGGATGCCTATTGTCTCCTAAATTTTAGCGAACAATGACTCTTTTTTCCCCCCATAAGCTACTCATTAGAGGAGGGGGGGGGGGGGGAAGCCTGGTATTTCCCCTTTTTCAGAGTAACCCCGACGCCCCCGCTGAGCGGAGGAGAAATCCCCCTGTGAATTTTAACGGTCCTTCCCTCAAACAAGCCCGTTCGCTGCTTTAATCGCGATGGATTACACCTCCGCGCTCAGACCTGCCCCCTCACACGGGCGGGAGGCGCAGCGGCCGCACCCGCGGTGAAGAGGTACAGACGGGTCAACAGCAGGTCAGAACCGCAGACTGAGCTAAACACTGATTTATTCTGGGTATGCCGCAGGTAAGCTACCACACCTCCCTCACCTGCTCCGCCCCCCCCCCCCGCCCCCCCCCCCCCAAAGCTCCTCGGCAGCGGCGCCGCGGTAACGCGGCGTGGCGGGCGGGCGGGCGCGGAGACGTACTTGCGACGCACGCGGAGGTGCAGAAGTCCACCAGCTGCTTGAGGAAGG
>CM077285.1:37295582-37323082 GCA_039654925.1 Anguilla pacifica
GCACAGACAGGTGTTACGGAGAGCAGGTGCCGTGTGGCGCCCGCTTGCTCCCAGACAGCTGGAAGCGGGCTGCGCTTAGCCGCGGAGGACGCGATCCCGCCGCAGAGACTGCATCTGTATCTCGGAAGGCCTCATCCAATTACCTACAAGCTCCCCTCTGCTTCTCCGTTTCCTGCAAACCATCATTTCTATCTGCTGAGGGATCTCAGGATCGCAATCACTGAGTGTAAACGGCCTCGCTACATATCTTGGGAAACACTCACGCTCCATTTTCCCCTATCCATGGGCATATGACTGAGGGGAACTGCTGGGCTTGTTTGAGGAGAGTTTCTGGGTTCGGTTGAGGAGAGTCCCAGGGTTTGTTTGAGGAGAATCGCAGGGTTCAGTTGAGGAGAGTCACAGGGTTCGGTTGAGGAGAATCGCAGGGTTCGGTTGAGGAGAGTCGCTGGGTTCGGTTGAGGAGAGTCACAGGGTTCGGTTGAGGAGAATCACAGGGTTCAGTTGAGGAGAGTCGCAGGGTTCAGCTGAGGAGAGTCGCTGGGTTCGGTTGAGGAGGGTTGCTGGGTTTGGTTGAGGAGAATCGCAGGGTTTAGTTGAGGAGAGTCGCAGGGTTTGGTTGAGGAGAATCGCAGGGTTCAGTTGAGGAGAGTCGCAGGGTTCGGTTGAGGAGAGTCGCTGGGTTCGGTTGAGGAGAATCGCAGGGTTCGGTTGAGAAGAGCCGGAGGGTTCGGTTGAGCTGCGGTTTGCTCTGTGAGCGGTTCAGACTTATGAGCAGAGTGAAAAGGGGGAATGAAGGCTGAAGCCCTGTTCAGCAGCAGCAGCACAGTCCCCATGCCTGCAATGCAGTAGCTTGAATACCAGAGACTCTGGGGCTGCGGGGGGGGGGGGGTGTTTTTCCCGCTGGCTGGCAGCAGCTAACCGGGGCTGCCAGCCGTTCAGTCCGACACCACGGGCCCGGATCCATATCCTGTGTCCGTGTGACAAGACAGCTGGCCTGAAAGACAAGTCTGTTCTTTCCTCGCTCCATCCATCAAACGTTCCTCAGACAGTGAGAAAGGGTGCTGGCCCTTTAAGACGAGTACGCCCGTGCTTCTGTTTGCCATTACACATCTGCCTCCGGACAGCTGGAGTGTTGCGCGAAACAAGCGCACCCCAGTGGGGGTCGGGGCTCGCCTCAAGCCGCGGGCTGGAGGGAATGTGCCGGGGGCCCGGGATGGGCACGTGGTCCAGGTTGAGCCTGGTTTCGGACGTCACGGCATAGAACTATCTGACAGCTATCCGGCGTCACAAATACAGGAGTGTTAAGGGACCTGACCAGAGACAAGGGTTATATTCCAGAGCGGTACACTGCTGGCGTCCTCATAAAAGGATTTTTATGTGGACAAGCCCGTGTGTTTGCTATGTCTGTGGTAATATCTGGCCAAAAACAATGACTACACATCCCTTAACGTCCGAACTTCCTCCTTGCGTAGATTTTATGAATAAATAAAAAAATTGTTAAAAAACAACCATATTCAGAGTAAGTGACCTAAAGATACGCAGAGAACAGGCCTGAGCATTTGATGGCTGTGGTGCCATGTGTGAACGAGACCTTGATGACATTGAGTTCGAACAGTAACGACATTACAGCAGTACAGTTATATCCGCCCCCCCTCCCCCCCCAGGGCTTTATCATGAGGCGAATTAGAAGGTGGCAGCGGGTGCTTGGATCCGAGCCCCGGCCCGGGTTTCCGGCACGCTCCACCGATGTGACGGGAAAGGTTTACAGCCTCCGCCGAGACAGACCGTCCAACAGCGGGACGGATTCCGCGTCCCTCCGGAGAAAACGGTCGCGCCGCCTGACCCGCTCTTCCTGCCTCAACGCTCGGCTGCCCTTGACCGCTCGTTTTTTTTTTCTTTCTTTCTGTACCGTGCACTTAAAGAGATTACAGGCGGCCGCTCGAGCGGGAAGACGAGCCCCAGGAGTTCTTCTGGCTTGTTAGTGAGACGCCAGCCTCCAAATTCTCTTCTGGGCTCCTCTGGCAGTTCAGCGTTTCTGCAGCACACTTCCACAGACCTTCACCGCCCCAGAAGGTACGAGCAGAAGGGTACGGCCATTGCAACCCGCTAACTCACATGGCAGAATTCCATGTTAAATGGAGAACGGATGCACGTGTCCATGATTTCCGGAAGTACGAGGAAGGGGGGGGGGTAACAATATTGAGCCAGGGGAAAAGACAGCGCTGTCGAGATCTCCCGGTCCCCTTTTTTCGGCCCCGTTACCGTAACGACAGAAAGAAAGGGCGAGGTTCCAGGCACCTCGGGATTCGGAGCTTTGGGCTCACGCGCTCCACCTCAGCCTCGGAGCGGAGACCGCGGGGAGGGGACGAGCCCGGGCCCGCTGCGCGCCGAACGTCAAACGCGCCGCCGCCAGTCACGGCCGAGCCCCGCCTCACCCCCGCCGGCGCGGCCCGCTGCGGCTGCCTTCTCGGGTGGCGTTCCGGCACTCCGCTTCGGGGTTACGTTAGGACGGACGGAGTGCAGCACAGCGGGTAAGGAACTGGGCTTGTAACCGAAAGGTCGTAGGTTCGATTCCCGGGTAAGGACACTGCCGTTGTACCCTTGAGCAAGGTACTTAACCGAAATTGCTTCAGTATATATCCAGCTGTATAAATGGATACAATGTAAAATGCTATGTAAAAGTTGTGTAAGTCGCTCTGGATAAGAGCGTCTGCTAAATGCCTGTAATGTAATGTAATGACTGGAATCGAGGCAGCAGAATACGGGCCTCTGTTAAAAGTCGGGTTTTTCTAAAAAGCTTTTATTTGCCACTGCAGCTGTGCAGACTCTATACTGCCAAGGTGAAATCTGAGCGATGCCTTGCATTTCAACACACAGGAATGAAGAACACAGCGGCCCAGGAGGATGCAGGGGACATCACAGCGCTGGAAGAGGAGCCAGAGGTTACGGCGCTGCCTGAATCCCTTCGACGGGGAACCTGTCTGCATGTCCTCATACGAGCCATTATGTAACAATGCAGTCTGCACCAACGTGTGCCATTGACTCCAGTTGCAACAGACTGAGCCAAAGCAGACACATAAAGATTGCATCTTTGGAAAGGAAAAAAAAAACTGCTGTCATTCCAAAGCATAAGAAAAGGCCTCCGCTTGGTGTTATAGGAGAGTCCTTTAGCCACGGCCTCTCTATTCCTCAGGAAGGGCACATTTCTGAATAAAGCACCCCTCTCCCTTGGCCACACCCTCTCTCCTCCTCAGGAAGGGCACATTTCTGAATAAAGCACCCCTCTCCCTTGGCCACACCCTCTCTCCTCCTCAGGAAGGGCACATTTCTGAATAAAGCACCCCTCTCCCTTGGCCACACCCTCTCTCCTCCTCAGGAAGGGCACATTTCTGAATAAAGCACCCCTCTCCCTTGGCCACACCCTCTCTCCTCCTCAGGAAGGGCACATTTCTGAATAAAGCACCCCTCTCCCTTGGCCACACCCTCTCTCCTCCTCAGGAAGGGCACATTTCTGAATAAATCACCCCTCTCCCTTGGCCACACCCTCTCTCCTCCTCAGGAAGGGCACATTTCTGAATAAAGCACCCCTCTCCCTCGGCCACACCCTCTCTCCCCCTCAGGAAGGGCACATTTCTGAATAAAGCACCCCTCTCCCTCGGCCCGCACCCTCTCTGTTTCCCTCAGGGCACCCTCAGCCCTGGAGACAGTGTGCGGTGGTGCCAGGGCAAACAGGGCACCAGAGTGAGCGTGAAAGGGGCGAAGCGGCTTCGCCGATGGGGGGGGGGGGGGGGTATGGGGGGGGGGTGTGGTAGCGCGTCACCAGTGCCGCTTTCTCAGTCGGGCTGACAGCCTGACGGATGGCAGTGAGCAGAACCGCTCGGCTAATGAGCTTGCGGACACACATGCACGCGCAGCTACGCAGAGCAGAAATAGAAGCGGGGAGATACAATTAACTGGTAATCAAACAACTTATTTCTCTTCCCTGACAACTGCAACAAAGGGCCCACCCCCACTAAAACAAAGTGCTGCGTTTCCTACAAGGATCACCTGATACGCATGCGAACACCCACAAATTAAAGCCGACAGTCCGCACTTTAACCTCATACTCACCGTTTCATTTCAAACACGATGTGCTGAAGTACAGAGCCAAAACAACAAGCCTTGTGTCACTGCGTGTATATATATAGAATATATAAATAATTATAATACACATAATTAATTTTGTGATAATATTAAACCGCCTTTCATTTGGTCGCAGCGCTTGTTATGAGGAATCAGGAAGTGAAGATCCTTTCCACAAGCTCATGTTTGGATCAGGAAACCGATAATGAAAGGTGAGCTTGGGATAATGCGCGTGGATCCGTCATCATCCGCCTTCAAAGAAATATAAATACATTAGCGCAGGGTTAGCCGAGGCAGGATATTAACTGAGACGAAACTTCTGCTCGGTCCACGTGTTCACCGCTCTGTGACGGACAGAACCGCGGTCCCCATCCCCTTCAGATTCCCTGGGTTCCCCGCGTCTACGGCACGGTCAGAGGGCCCCGCCATTTTGTACGTATCAGCGATCCACACTCCATGTGTGTCAAAGGAGACACGAATGACTGAGCGCTACGCGAAGCCCTTTGCGTTGGGACGGCATGTCTGGTTACCAAAACGGTGGTGGCTCACAAAGTCATACACAAAAAATGCGCCAAACTTGGGCCTAGTCAAGTATGCCCTGTGTAACTCAGAAACTGTATTCTGTGATATATTGTGCTTAAGACATGGCATTCAAATGCATTTTTCAAGTACAGTCCTGACTCCTATTAAATGTGCTGAATGGAAGTCGAAAGAGTGCATCTTTGTTCAAAAGTTTAGAGGCCATGTTGGGCATGACTTTTGGACCAAGGACGAGACAACGCTTTTGCACATCCCTGCTGTATGTCAAAACCATTACTCAAATCTGAGCGGGATCGAGTAATGCAATTTAAATTTAGGCTAAGCATGAAAAAAGCAGGGAGAAAGGCAGAAAAAAAAACAGGGCAAAACAATCACCTTTTGGCCATTTTGCGTGCGGCACTTAAATATAACATTTATTCTGACCTGATCCGGAACACAGCAAGCTGAAAAAGAATAATTTATTCCAGAGGTTCCTGAGGCAACTTGGTGATGAAAATGTTGGCTGTGATTTATTTATTCTCGTAAATAACATCCCAAAGCACTTGGAAAGATAGAAGATATACATGACATTGCTTAGCCGACATACATGTGACGTGAATGGCATCGCTTTGCATCTTGGATCTCATGGACCTTCTATCAACGGAAATTTCATCACCGTTCGTTTTTGAAAAAATTATTTAAATCTTACATTTATCAAAAATAGCCACCTTTTGCAGTAATAATTGCTGGACATTTTCATGGCAATTTTTCTGTAAGAGCAGACATACACTACATGACCACAAGTATCTGGACACCCCTTGGTCTGGGGCAGTTTTTCATTGATTGGGCTAGGCCCCTTAGTTACAGTGAAGGAAAATCTTAATGCTACAGCATACAATCACATTCTAGACAATTCTGCGCTTCCCCAACAGTCTGGGATGGTCCTTTCCTGTTTCAGCATGGCAATGCCCCCAGGCACACAGCAAGGTCTTTACAGAAATAGTTTTGTAAAGAACGGTGTGGAAGAACTTGACTGGCCTGCACAGAGCCCTGACCTCAACACCATCCAACACATTTGGGATCAATTGGAAAGCAAACTGCGAGCCAAGGCCTAATCACCCAATCAGTGCCCAAGCTCACTAATGTTCCTCTGACTGAATGGAAACAAAATGCTCCAACATCTAGTGTGAAGCCTTCCCAGAAGAGTGGAGATTGTTACAGTAGCAAAGGGTGGACCAACTCCACATTAATGCCCATAATTTTGGATGAGATGTTGGATGTCAGGTGTGTAGTGTATGGTTCTGAATGTTCACAGCCAACATTGATGTAGAAAGTCCCACAGATGTGCTGCATTTGTGCGTTGCATCTGCTTGACCTTTCTGTCCAATTTGTTCCAAACTAGCTCGATTTTACTTTTCTTGTTGGAAAATGGAAAGAATTTGTTCACCCGTTTATTTTGCCAAATATAGTATTGTTTTTTATGAACTTTCATGAACTTACAATGGTTAAAGATGCTTTTTAAT
Source organism: Anguilla pacifica (assembly GCA_039654925.1). Taxonomy (NCBI): domain Eukaryota; kingdom Metazoa; phylum Chordata; class Actinopteri; order Anguilliformes; family Anguillidae; genus Anguilla; species Anguilla pacifica. Next base: position 37,301,747 of record CM077285.1, read on the forward strand.
TTCTGACTATTCACTTCTTGCCTTGTGTCATTTCAGGTTATATGTTAAACAGCCTGAAAACTTCATTATGAATCATCAAAAGCGTATATTCCAAACTGCACAGGTGAAATTGGGGAAGTCTTGACTTCTCTGCCTGTTTCTACAGCTTTTAACGACTCCCACTTCTCCCATGAGGTGGAATGCCCTGTCATAGCAGGTGGAATGCCCTGTCATAGCAACCAGTCCCTTCATGAAACACCTTCTCCCATGAGGTGGAATGCCCTGTCATAGCTACCAGTCCCTTCATGAAACACCTTCTCCCATGAGGTGGAATGCCCTGTCATAGCTACCAGTCCCTTTATGAAACACCTTCTCCCATGAGGTGGAATGCCCTGTCATAGCTACCAGTCCCTTTATGAAACACCTTCTCCCATGAGGTGGAATCCCCTGTCATAGCTACCCTTCTGTCCCATGAAACACAGGACCCTCCCCTCCAGTAGAAACGAAGAAGGCAAGCGGAAAGCTACGACGAAGGACGGGTGGCGGCGGCGCGCCTCGGCTCGGCGCCACCCGCACGGGCGAATCGACGGCGGTTCGGCTGAGAACGCGTCCGGCTGCCCTCCGCTCTTCCTGCGCGTGGCGGGACGTGACCGATCGGGCCTCCGGCAGCGCGCTCCACGCACGGACCGGAGACGCAGCTGGCGGAGAGAGACGCCGCAGACCGGCGCTAATGGCAAACGAATGGGAGGATTACGCTGGACCCTGACAGCTGCGGCGCTGCAAACAGTTTGGCCATTGTTAAGACTGCGAGCAGCCTGCGTACGACGGAGGCCGTGAGCCGCAGGAGCTCGAGAGAGATGCCCGCATTCGCCTCCCAGCAGATGTGTTCCCCGCTTTTTTCGCGAGCCGGCTCGTCATTTCAACTCCCTGCTCTCCCAGGTTAATCTGAGACGGCTTCCGCGCGCTCCTCTCCCCGCTGAATTTATTTACTACCTCCCGGAACCAGAAACCATGACGCCGCTGCGTGGTTTGCGGTCTTGAAACACTAAAAAATGGCTTTCAAGTGCATGAAAGGTTTCCAAGGGGGTTTCAAGGACTGTTAATTACAGTCTGCTTCCATTCTGGCATCAACAATGAAACGGCATAGGCGCGGGAAACAAACAGGAAATGAAAGCACACTGCTGCTGTTGCTCACCATAGAAAGATAGAGAGGGTAGAGAGCAGTAAGGGGGGTATAGAAGACAAAATAGGAAGGGTATAAAGCAGAGGGAGGGGTACAAAGTATAAAATAGCACGGAACACGAGTTGAGAAGCGTGCAGAGGGATATGCTGGCACATAACAATAGTAGCCACAGACGTGGCAGCAGGCCCTGGTTGTCATGGCAACGTGGGAGAGTGGAAACAGCAGGCCCTCGTCCTCCCTTTGTGTTCCCGACGGCAGGGGTAAACACAGCCGTTCTCCCCCCACCTGCTAATCCTCAGGAGCCCGCTTGTGTTCGACTGGATACACGCACACCTTCACATAAACACACTACAAAAAAAAAAAAAACTACAAAAAAAAAAAAAAAACTACAAAAAAAAACAAAAACCTAATTAGCCAAGATAATCACCTGGGCACGTACCACCGAGCAAGACTCGAGATTTACAGGTGATCAACGGCATCGCGCCGGGGATCCGTTTCCATCGCCTGTATCACTGTACCTAAGAGAAGAGCACTTATGTGTGCTGTTGCATTTCCATATAGGCTACACAGGCTCGCTTGCTGTGCGTACGCCGCTGGTGCGACTTCGCTCGTCTAGATTTTACCGCTAGGCTGAAGCCGCGGTGTGACAGTTGTGCCATATGCTCACATGAAAGCCTTGGAGACGCTCGGTCGCCGCGGGCTCAAAACGGGGGACTCTGGGGGAAGATGACAGCAGCGCAACGGCACAATTCAATTAGCGTGGCTAGCGCGGTATGCCCGGGACCTGTTTACAGCCTTGTGAGGACTGGGCCGCCGTAACTCCAGTCTGCGTTGCGGAAATAGGAAACACCCACGTGACCGTCATTGAGTTAAAGGATCATGGGTTCTACATAGTAAAATGCGCTTTTATTTCAGGCCAGGGTTCAAAAACAAGACCAGCCCGCTTGCCTGGGGCAAGTAAACCTTCTCTGCTGCTTGCACATCAGGTGAATGAAGATTCAGCGCTACTTCACAATTCACTTCTTTCAAATCTCCATTTGGCACTGCTAACATAGCACAGGAAAAAAAACAAAATTTAGGTCTTGTTGGTTATTGAGACCACTGACCAATCAAACATTTGGAACACGAGTACAACAGACCGTTGACCAATAGAAAGTACGGTATCAAAGATTTCCAAAACACACAGCAATGACCAACTGGAGACAGCGTACATTTTTGAGGGTGAGGCTAAACTAATAATGCATTGTTAATGGGCACATAGGGCAGGCAACCTTATTAATACTGTTTATTTTCACATCTTACACAAATTCATTAACAGCTATCATCAGTGTGCTCTGACTCACCCCATTAACTGCGCTAATGCTAATAAAACACCAGTAGGCTACCTGCCCTATTTTAAAAATGTTGTTAATCTAGCTTGCTAGCTAGTCGGTACAAGATAACACTAGTAAGTAAAAATGTTGCTACGGAGGCCTTGTGTTTTTTAATGCACTTTATGTTATAGCAAACATATCATATTAGGAAGAAGGAAGGAAGAAGTTTGAGCAATCTGAGAAATTTGAGCAGTCAAACGAACATAACAGCTTGCGCAACCAAACTTGTGTGAAAACGCATTAACTCTGCACCTTATTTCATGCATTTTTAAGAACTTCACAGCCTACCCTGAGGCAGACTAAATAATAAGCAAGTGTACTCGATAGAAAAATAAAATTCTGGGTCATATCTATTGTATAGTCTTGATTGTAGACACTCAATATGACAGAGATAGAGCTGGACACATGAGGCTTATCCACTGTATAGTACAAGAGGCAGCCAACCAGCCAGGCCGATAATCCAGCGCCAGAGCTGCTCGTTTGGCTCAACGATCGCAACCAAGCCAAATTCCGCACAGACCACAACAAAGTCAAACACCCGCCCTAGGCTCCTTAAACTCAGCCCAACCGCTGCCCGAGGCTGCCGCCATCGGAATCCAACGACGGGGAAAATGAATCATGTGTGCATGGCAGCCTGCCTCTGCTTCCCTGACCTCACCTTGGCACACACTGCGTTCACCGTGGCATACTACATTTCCCAAAGGCCTTTGCGCATCCTTCAGCACAACGGAAGCAGGATTCCTATTATGAAGACTGAAAAGGAGGATGAATGTATTTTTTAAGGTTGAGGCAGCTTTAAACTAGTCAGTCAGGGGTGGTTAAATTGATCTGGATCAGCTGTGCGAAAAGAACCCAGAACACCTGGTTGACGGCAGGGTGCCCCCTCCCAATTGGCTGGGGCTAACACACAGGCTGCAGGCGGGGATGACAGGGTGCCCCCTCCTTATTGGCTGGGGCTACAGAAGGGGATGACAGGGTGCCCCATCCCCATTGGCTGGGGCTAACACACAGGCTGCAGGAGGGTATGACAGGGTGCCCCCTCCCGATTGGCTGGGGCTAACACACAGGCAAGGTTCTGAACGCAGCCGGCTGTGCGTGTACAGCGTCTCTGCAGGACCTCCAGCGCATGACTCAGCTGCAGAGGTGCAGATGCTCGTGGGCGGGGGCCAGACGCAGCCTTTCGCATCTCCACATCTCCCGCCTCCTCCTCCTCCTCCTCCTCCTCCTCCTCCTCCCCCTCCCGCTCCGGCCTCAGCGGTAACAGCCCGCAGGTCGGCGCGGCGGCGTGGGCGTCGACGCGGCACGGCGGGCGAGAACTCTCAGCGCGAGAAACAGAGCCGTCCGACGAGCGCCCCGCTCGGCCGAAACGTGGCTTCGGGAGCCGAACGCGGCCGCGCCGCGGGCCCGAGAAAGCCCCTCCCCTCCCCCGCCCGCGGCCCGGCTCCACTGAGCGCGTGCGTGTTCACAGCCTCCGTCGGGCCGCTCCGCTCCGCTCCGCTCCAGTCAATCACGCCGCTGGCCCCGCCCACGGCACCGTGCCGCTCCGACCTCTGACCCGCGCCATCTGCCGTGCCGTCGCCGCCGCTGGTCTGGCTGCCAGGCATACCTCCGCTCCTCTCTGGGGCTGCCCCCTGTCGCTCCTAACCCCGCCCACCCCCACCCCCCACCCCCAACCCACCCGTCCGCAAACCACACCCCGCTGTCAATCACGGCTCGAGGGCGGAGCATCGGGGCGGCCCGCCTCCGCAGTGCTAAAGCTGCGTTCTCATCCTGCCGCCATTCTGACAGGAAGTCCATTTTGCCGAGCGGCCCGAAGGGAACAGAAGGCCAGAAGCGGGGCAGACTGCCCTCGCCGTAACACCCCCACGGCGATAAGGGCCGTGGCGTCATACTCAACAGAAGCGTTTGACGTGAGAACAGAAAGCCCCGCTCCTCTCTGTGGGGCTGTTCACGTGCAGAAGTAAGACGCAGGGAAAGCCATGCTACCTTGGTCAGAGGCCCGCGAACGGGATCTCACGTAACAAACCGGCGGCAGTGTAGCACAGCGGGTGAGGAACCGGGCCTTGTAACCGAAAGGTCATAGGATCGATTCCTGGGTAGGACACTGCCGTTGTGCCCTTGAGCAAGGTACTTAACCTGAATCGCTTCAGTATATATCCAGCTGTGTAAATGGATACAATGTAAAATGCTATGTAAAAGTTGTGTGAGTCGCTCTGGATAAGAGCGTCTGCTAAATGTCATGTAATGTACGTGCCGACGCCATGGAAACGCTCCTGTGCCTATGAACACAGGCGCGATACGTCCAGCGGCCGTTAAAAAGCCGTCACCCGCTCGGCGTCTGCGTGCTTTACGGGGGCGTTTTATGACGTAATCCATCAGGCCGGTCGACGGCGGGGTTACGGACGCGTGGCGCAGTGGGACGACGGACGGACGGGGGGGGGGGGGTGGGGGGGGGGGTAGTTGAACTATGCGGTTGTTCGCTGCACTTGGAACGGTACTTCTCTCTAGGGTTTTCGACACACTTGTTCCTGGTTATGGTTATACACTTTGTGGTACGTCGCTCTGGATAAGATTGTCTGCCAAATGCCTGTAATGTAATGTAAGGTAATGTCATGTAATGTCATGTAATGTAATGTAATGTAATGTAACGTAATGTAATGTAATGTAATGTAATGTAATGTAACGTAACGTAACGTAACGGAATGGAATGTAATGTAATGTAATGTAATGTAATGTAATGTAACGTAACGTAATGTAATGGAATGTAATGCAATGTAATGTAACGTAATGTAATGTAATGTCATGGGGAAGCGGCGTAGCGTGTGGTAATCCCGTTGCCTGTTAGCGGAGCGCCGCGGGCTTCGGGACCCGGCTTCTTCCGGAACAATCCGCGTTGCGGCGAGAGAGAGAGGCATCCTCGCCCGCGCCGCGGAACCTGGGTCCCGACTCCCGCTACCGCCGGCGAAGGGCAGCGAGCGGGCGCCCGCCGCCGCTCTGGCCTTCGATTGGACGTCGACGGGAGCCAATCACATGTCCCCGCCCCCCCCCCCACGCTGCCCCGCCTGCTTTCCCGTACTTGTTCGTGCCGCTCGCTGTGAGATTGAGAGATCCCTGCGGCGTCCCGCTGAGGAAGGTCAGGCGCACGCACGCGGGAAATATTAATGACATCATCAACATGAATCACAAACGCACGTATCAGCACGTCCTCTGACAGAGAGCAGCAGTGCTGGGGACAGAGGCGTAGGCCTGGCGGTGGGGTTTGATGACATCACGGCAGAGGGGAAGGCGCTGAGCTGCAGAGGAGGCGGCTCCGCTTCCCGGCCCTGTCAGCAGCTCCTCCGTTACAGATCTGCGATTAGATCCCAGGTTTTAATCCGGACTGCAGCTGCTGCGGTTACCCCAGACCCAGCTGCCCTAGATACCCCAGACCCAGCTGCTCTAGTTACCCCAGACCCAGCTGCCCTAGTTACCCCAGACCCAGGTGCCCTAGAAACCCCAGACCCAGCTGCCCTAGATACCCCAGACACAGCTGCCCTAGAAACCCCAGACCCAGCTGCCCTAGATACCCCAGACACAGCTGCCCTAGTTACCCCAGACCCAGGTGCCCTAGAAACCCCAGACCCAGCTGCCCTAGATACCCCAGACACAGCTGCCCTAGTTACCCCAGACACAGCTGCCCTAGAAACCCCAGACACAGCTGCCCTAGTTACCCCAGACACAGCTGCCCTAGAAACCCCAGACACAGCTGCCCTAGTTACCCCAGACACAGCTGCCCTAGAAACCCCAGATCCAGGTACCTGCCCTAGGTACTTCAGACTCACCTGCTCTACATACCCCAGACTTGGCTGCTATGGTTACCCCAGACCCAGCCACCCTAGTTAGCCCAGACACAGCTGCCCTACGTACCCCAGACCCAGCTGCCCTACGTACCCCAGACCCAGCCGCCCTAGTTAGCCCAGACCCAGCTGCCCTACGTACCCCAGACCCAGCTGCCCTAGGTACCCCAGAACCACCTGCCCTAGTTACCCCAGACCCAGCAGGAGCACGGGGCAAGAGGTGCATCACTCATCGCCCTGTTCACCTGGACCAGTACACCTGGACCGGGGGTCACCTGTCATATTACTGAGGGGAGTGTCATTTCATGAATGAGGGAAACCGTATATCCTACTCACCAACTCCCCAATACAAACCTTCCAGAAAGTTCTCAAACTTCTTTGATGCAAGAAAAACTCCGGGGCCGGCAACACACTAACCGAATTTCTGTTTCCCTCGTCAGAAAACTGTGGGCCATTACTGCACTGCGCACTTACACGCACCCAGGGGAACCTGCAGTGAATTTCCCCTCGTCGCTGAGAAGCGCTTCCAGACCGCGAGATGAAGAAAGCTCGACGTGAAGGCATCACAGGAAGCGCGCGCAGACCGGGCCACGGGAAAGGGGAGGCGGAAGAGAGACAGGAGACCGAAGCGCGGCGTGTGCCGCGGGGAAGGCGAGCGAAGCCCCGCTCTGGCGTTCTGAGAGCTCCTGCAGGAGCAGATGCTCCAGCGACACACCTGCCAGGCTCGGGGGGGGGGGGTCGAGTCTGCCACAGCGGGGGAGAGAGTACTCACGACGCAGAGGAAAACACTCCGCAACTCCACGGATCCAAACTTCGACAAACAACCGCGCGGCCGCGGCGGTTCACAACTTTAAGACCGCTTTTACAATCAGGGATCAAGCTCCAGAACGAGACAACCGCAAACACGGAATTACACCCGTAACTCGTTTATTATATTACGCGCGCGCTAACGAGTTGCCTCGGATAATTTGAAATGACGACCATTTTAAACGAGCGATAAAAGCATCGTATCGCTTAAACTGCCACAGCGAATAAAACCGAAACGAGGTTTGCGCTGCAACAAAGGAATGCAGCGTCAAATCAAAATTCATCATTTTAAATGATGAGAAAGCGCTACGCTTCCCAGCGTTCTTTTTTTCCCAGACTTCCCTTTTTATTCCATTTGCTTGACGAGTTCATTTGATTTGCTGGGAGAGACGCGTCGAGCGGCCCCGCAGTTAGATTCATTAAACGCGTACTTATCCGATTCAAACTCTCCACCCCTCCCTCCTCCCTCCCTCCTCCTCCCTCCTCCTCCTCCTCCTCCTCCTCCTCCTCCTCCTCCAGGCTGCTCTCTCTCAGCCTTCATCAGTCACACGTGTCCGACGCAGGGCGCCGCTTCCCGGCACAAACGCTCAGTTTGGCCGAGGCGGCTCTCGGGGTGTCATTAGACCCGGGAACCGAACTGGCCGAAACGCATCGGCGCGTCGCGTTTGCCGAAACGCGGAAACCAAAGCGGCGTGAAAATCGCGCGTTTCGATGATCCCGGCTGCTGCGGCAGGAAAAAAACCGTACCATAGAACTCACAGGATACAGATACCTGGGGGGAAGGAGTGGTTGCTGGCAACGGCGCGGGCTCCGTAGCTTGAAAGCATTCTCCTGTTATCCAGCAGGAATATGTACCGCTGTTTTTTTTTTTACTGCCCCACATCCCTTTATTCAGAAATATACCGAAGCTGTATTTTTTCATACGCTGTGAGTAAAATAAAAGTGGAAATGGCAGGACGTTCAATATCAGACCGCGGGGTCCATCCAAATGGTAAATGGTAAATGGACTGCATTTATATAGCGCTTTTATCCAAAGCGCTTTACAATTGATGCCTCTCATTCGCCAGAGCAGTTAGAGGTTAGGGGTTAGGTGTCTTGCTCAAGGACACTTCGACACGCCCAGGGCGGGGTTTGAACCGGCAACCCTCCGACTGCCAGACAATCGGTCTTACCTCCTGAGCTATGTCGCCCCTTGCTGTATCCACACGGCAGAACAGCGCCTGCGCCCGGCAGCCTGCGTGAAAGGCCGGTGAGAGAAACGATGGCGCGGCCGAGACAGACGGCGAGCGGGGCGCGCGGAAGCGTACGCGGCGCGGCGGGGGAGGACAGCGCTCCTCCGCGAACCGCGCGAGGCCTCGGAGGTCCCCCCCCCGAACCCCCCCGACCGTTCACCGAAGACCCTTTCGCCCCGGGGCGGACGCACGACGTCCCCCGCAGTCCAGCCTGTCTTACTCAAGCGGTCACTGAACACAGTCTTAGACCAGATCGATTCCACTCAATTCAATTTCATTTGCATGGCGCTTTCTACAGAGAACTGCCACAAAGACGCTAAGCTAGATGCTACGGACTAGCAAGCCAAGAAACAGAGCAAAGAGAGCAAACACCAGGCCTGAACCCCCCAAAATAGCAAGCACGTGAGGTAAAGTCGCGAGAAAAAACGATGGGAAGAGCCTCGAGAGGAACCCGAATACGGAGGGGGACCCCATCCTCCACCGGCTGGCCTGGTGTAAAGCAGCGGCAGAACGGAACGCAGCAGAAATGCTACGAAATCGGTTTATTTGCGGAGACAGACCAGCAGATTTATCGACGGGCTGCCGCTTCACCTTAACCGACGTCCGGCTCGCCAAACGGTCCTCCCAAACGTCCGATTCGCCGTCTGACGGCATTTTCAGTGGTGGGACATAACTCACGTTTCACAATCAGCCGGTCCAATAAAAATACACAGGCATGATGCTCGCGCTACAACAGAAACCATTTGCCTCTTTGATTAAAGCTAATGAAACGCATTTAACGGTACAATTCAATTTGTACGAACGCAGCTTTAATCGTCGGCAGAACGCAAGACAAGCGGCAATTTGCACGGGGCGGCTGTGTCATTAGCCAATTTCACTTCCGTTCGATTCGGCAGCCACGGACGGGCCGGCGCCCGAAACGAGGAGGGGCCGCAGGGAAGCGGGGCCGCGCGTCGTCGTCACGGCGATCCCCGCCGGTCGCCACGGCGCGAGCCCCCCAGGGTCAGCCGGCTAACCGCTTCCCGTAAAAAAAAGAAAAAGGCAAGCCAGGCGGGCCGGGACCGGGCGCGGCGCGCTCCCGCAGCAGAGGCGCCGCCGGTCAGCCCCGGCGTTGATTGACAGCGGGTACGCGGCGTGCCGCTACCCCGCCGCGAGTCTCCGCGGTTACGTATGCAAATCCAGCCGGAGGTGGGACGGCGGTAGGGGAGGCGAGGGGCGGGGGTTAGGGGGTGCGGGGGGGGGGGGGGGGGTGGGGTTCGTGCTGACGCACGTGAAGGTTGCGCGTTCGCCGCCCTGGCCCCTGGCCTTCGCTCTGGCCTTCGCCACCCTGGCCCTCTCTCTCACCCTCGCCACCCTGGCCCTCTCTCTCACCCTCGCCACCCTGACCCTCGCCCTCGCCACCCTGGCCCTCGCTCTCACCCTCGCCACCCTGGCCCTCGCTCTCACCCTCGCCACCCTGGCCCTCGCCCTCGCCACCCTGGCCCCCGCTCTCACCCTCGCCACCCTGGCCCTCGCTCTCACCCTCGCCACCCTGGCCCTCGCTCTCACCCTCGCCACCCTGGCCCTCTCTCTCACCCTCGCCACCCTGACCCTCGCTCTCACCCTCGCCACCCTGGCCCTCTCTCTCACCCTCGCCACCCTGACCCTCGCCCTCGCCACCCTGGCCCTCTCTCTCACCCTCGCCACCCTGGCCCTCTCTCTCACCCTCGCCACCCTGACCCTCGCCCTCGCTCCCTAAAAGCCCGCCGCTCTGCTGGCCCGAGCCCAGGACGCTCAGCGCACGACACAGAGAGCAGAGACTCAGCAGCCCACGCAGACAAACCGCCAAACCGCCCAGGAAACCACCGCCGCTCTCACACCAGTGTGTAAGGACCCGTACACCCCCCCCCCCACCACCCCAAAACCCCCACCCCCACCCCCCTGCCGCTCGCAGCCCCCAGCTGAGGGGCACAGCGAGCGCTGGCAGAGCAGACGGCGGGTAGGGGAAAGGGGGACAGAGGGTGGAGGGGGAGGAAAAGGGGGGGGGGGGGCGAGCTCACCGTTCTCAAACCAGGTCCCGCATCCCGCCGGGCCGGGGCAGGGCGCCGGCTCTCCCCCGTCGCCGTCCAGAGGCAGCAGCGGCCCGTGCTCTCCTCCCGGCGCCGGCCCGCTCATCGGACCCACGGACGGACGGACGGACGGACGGAGCCGAGCCGGCACGCGGCGCGCGGAACGACAAAAGGGGTTAAAAAAAAACACCCCGGAGAGGCGGGGAGAGAGGAGACTCCAGCGAGCGCGCCCGGGCGGAGCGGAGGAGAAGAGCCCGGCGCCCGCACGTCCGCCGCGTCCGGTCACGCCGAGGCGGAGAGGGAGAGGAAGAGGGAGGAGGAGGAGGAGGAGGAGGGCGTCCGGGCGGCGCGAGTCAGCGAGTGGCCGGGGGGGAGAGAGGGACGCCCGGGGGACGTCTCCCCCGCCGACCGGTCCGCTTTCCGCCTCTTCCCAGCCGCCGAGGAAGAGGAGGATAAAGGTTCCCGCTGGGTGGGTGAGGGAGGGGGGGGGGGACGGGGACGGCCGAAGCTTCTTTGCCCCTCTTCTCTTCTCCTGCGTCCGTCCCCGTGCAAGCGTGTGTGTGTGCGTGCGCGCGCGAGCCTGTGTGCATGTGTGTGTGTGTGTGTGTGTGAGAGAGAGAGAGAGGAACGAGCGTCTGCCAGTCGGAGCACGGGTCTGGAGCGGATGAATGGTGCAGTGCTGCTGTTGTCATGGCGACCGCAGAGGAGGGAGGGAGGGAGGGAGGGAGGCGAGTGGAGGGTGGGTTCGAAAAAAAGGAGGAAAAAAAAATAAAGAGCGGAGTTATTAAAGGGACACTTGCTGTTTATGAGAATCGCTCTGAATGAGCAAAATCCATAAATGGGGAGTAGTGGGAGGGGCGGAGCTAGCTGAGAGTGGCAGGTCTTTGGCTCTGTGACGGATGTACGGCGAGCCCATGGCCCCCCCCCCCCCCCCCCGGCCAACCGCCCCTTTCGTTACCTTGAGACCTCAGACCCTACTGCTGCAGACACATTTCCTCTCTCTCCACATCTCGCTCTCTGGAACAGGGGGTTTCAACCCTCTTTCAGATCCACAGATCCCCCACCCAGACCGCAAGGCATGCAGGGGTCCCCCATCATAATTTTAAAAGGGTTACATTTAATTAAAAAAAAAGAAAAAAGGCTTTTCATTTTGGAAATATTTTCCGTTATCATTGCATAACAGATCTGGTCAGGGACCCCCTGCAGTACTCCCGAGGGCCCCCGGGGGCCCGCGGCCTCCCTGCGGTAAAGCCAGGCTCTACGGGAAGCAGCAGCTTCATTTAAAAGCCATCGCCACGGCGCGTAACAGCCGCCGAGGCGTGAGAGAGAGAGAGAGAGAGAGAGAGAGAGCGAGGAAGCTCCTGAAGCACAGTGTCCCCGGGGAGAGGCTAAACTCATCCCCCCCCTCCCCCTCCCCCCCATCCGAGCGGCAGAACCAACCTCATAACCGAGAGGCGCTTCAGCTAACTTTTCGTCGTTTGGTCCCCCCCGTTTTTGTCCTTTTCCCGCCGGACGGGTCCCGTGGCGACGCCGCCGAAAAACGTCGCGTTTCCGGCGCGGCTGGTAACGGGAGAGCGCTCGACGCAGCGAGCGACCTCCGGCATTCTACCGAAAAATAGATGCCATTCAGCCCCGTCGCACAAATGTCAGAGCGCAAAAAATGAAAAGGACAACGGACACAACGCCGCACCTCCGTGGAACGGACGCCCTCACCGCGACAGCGACCGTTATCTCTCCGGGAGCCTCGAAAGGGAGGTTCTGAGGCGCGCGCTCGCTGGCTAACGGCGCTACGGCGACGGTCCGCCGGTAACCGTGGCGCCGTTTCCGGAAGCTTTGAACCGGCAGCGGCGTTCGTGTTTCTTCGCCTGCCGCGTGCGAATTTTTTATAACGAGACGACTCCTTGATTTCCTGAAGGACACACGTCACAACAAAGTCTCTCGCTACTAGAAGCCAACCTCACCCAACGCGAGAAATGAGAAAATTCAGTCTGTTCTGACCGCGACAGCAGAGAAACCGAAAAGGTAGGCTCTTTACAGGCGGTAGACATTAGAATCTCTGAGTGCTGTGGTGTGTGTGTTTTTCCCTCCATTTTCTTTTCTCAAGAGGAAGGCAAAAACACCAACTCTCCTTTGAGGACGGGTGCAAGGCTACAGAAAGCGCAGACCCACTTCAGGGCTCGGCTAAAGTTAATAAAGCTAATTATTTAAATGAGATAACGAGCGTTGCCTTTATGCGCCAATGGAAACGAGGCGGCTTTGATCCCCAGGGTAAAAAAGGAAACCGAGAACAGCGGCGAACCCCACACCTTGAGCCGACAGATCCGGAATGGCGCCCGCTCAGAAAGCCATTTCACGGGCTGCTCGGGAGCAGCTGGGACACCCCTGGGACCCTCCCCCCCCCGACAGGGAGATTAAATGAGAAGCTCGCTGATTTCCTGAAAAGGTCAGCGCTCTCGCACCGCTTTCATTTCGGAGATGCGAGGAGCCAGAGAAGACCCGCCGTTTCCCCCTTCCCTTCCAGGGGCCCATCGTCACGGCGACGGAGGGGGGAGAGGAGAGGGACCTGCCGGGGGCCAGGGCCAGGGTGCCGTGGGCGGAGAGGAGAGAGGGTGGGGTGGAGAGGAGAGAGGCAGCTCCTTCAGTTCACATGAGGTCAGGAGAGAAGTGAGAGGGGGAGAAGCGGACGGAGAAAAAGAAAGGACGAACGAGAGGAGCGGTCAGAAAATGGCAGCCTCCTCATTCCATCTGTGAGACAGAAAAAGAAGGGAGGGGGGAGGAGAAGGAGACAGCTGGACGGAGGGAGCCCATGGGGGGGGGGGGGGGGGGGCAGCTCTGTCATGGGGGGGGTGGGCGGGGGGGGTACGTGTCGGCGCCTTCTCCCGCGGGACAGTCCGGTCGCGGCTCTACGAGACGGCCGCCTGCTGACCTGCCCAGAACATCGGCTTTAGCTTTTAGCGGGAGCCGCTCACTGAAGAAAACAAGATCAGGTCAAAACCTACTACACGGCTGGACCGGCCGACCAACGGCGGAACTTCATAACTCGGCCGACCAATGGCGGAACTTCATCACTCAGTCACTCAGTCACAGACATTCTGCTCAGTCGCCCGCGACTCGGCATTCGCACCAAACTCGCCAAATGAAACGGCTCCGGTATTTACCGGACTGCGGCGTCACTAAAGCCCGACCGCAGCGCCGTTTTCCACAGGCCGCAGCGCCGAGCCAACGCCGCGTCGCAGGTGCGCCCGAGGTGCGTTTCTCCCCCCGGACGGAAAGCCTGCGGAGGGGAGAGGCGGCTTTCCCGGATAGCGTCGGCTTCCCGCGAATTTCGACTCGCGTGTTCTGGGAAACGAGGCCGCCCCTCCGAGCGCGCGCGCAAACGGGCGAGGGCGAGGGCGGGGCTTCCGCCAGGCGCGGCGACAGCGTTCAGACCGCCGAAGCAGCGTTACATAAACGTCCTCCCGAGCCCCGGCGGCGAGGGCGAGAAAGGGTTAAAGAAGCAAAGAAAACAAGACTCTGGCGCACCCTAGTGGTAACAGCTGAGACTACACAACAAAAAAGCAGTAAGCAGTACTGTATCACACCTTCACACAGCGCAAAAGATAGTATCACTTTGTCTCCGCACATTTACATCCACGCCACTGCTTTTTCAAAATGCCACGAGACAAACATCAGTAACCGTGTCCAAAATCTCCCCTCTAATGCACGCTCTGATTCCACATTCTCGGAAGAACTGAGATAACTGTGGTTAGACGTAATTAGTGGTAATGTACGAATGTCCCAGACAGTGTACCACAGTGTTTTTAAAAATTTTTTTTTTTACATTCTTCACGTGAATAAAGCTCTGTTTGCTACTGTGCTCCAAAGTCTTGCGACGGCCCCCGGAAACGGTTAGCAGAAGGGCTAGCTTGTCCCATCCGTGCGGCGGTTCACAGCGGGACGAGAGTCCCTAGCGAGACCGAACCGCCAGATGTGGTAACAACCATTAGACAGACAGCGTCATTAGCGGAGCCCGGGTCGCCGAGCCGCCGACCGGCTGGCAGTGCCAAGATCCGCTTCGGCTCAATTCGCGACTTCCACCCGAGCGCTTCCCGCCGTATCAACTCATCAACAAGCCAATTATCACAATTCCAGATTCCCTCAGGCCGTGTCTAATTGAATTCCAGGAAGAGGCAGCCCGCTTCCTGACATCAATCGGTTCTTTCCGTTCAGAATCGATTACCGCCGGTTGCTGGAGAGGGGCGTCTTGAAGCCGCCGCGGTGCGAGTTCCCTCGGGGGGGGCGGGGTCGGGGAGGGGCTAGAGGTGGGCGGGACTCATACCTGTGAGCTTCTTCATTGGCTGCAGCCTCATGCTGATGGTCTGGTGCGTGAGCAGCGGGGAGGAGGGCAGCGAGCGGGACACGCCTTCCATGATGCGGATGTGCTGCATGCCTTCGGTCACTGGCAGCGGGGGCGCGGCGTAGTCTCCTTCAAAGGCGCAGTCGCTGTCTGTGGAGCTGCCACCTGCAGGACAGGAGGACACACGGCGCGTTTCACATCCGCTTTAGCTGTCACTCAGAGCTGGTTAAGCTGTCACTCAGAGCTGGTTAAGCTGTCACTCACAGCTGGTTAAGCTGTCACTGAGAGCTGGTTAAGCTGTCACTCAGAGCTGGTTAAGCTGTCACTGAGAGTTGGTTAAGCTGTCACTCAGAGCTAGTTAAGCTGTCACTGAGAGCTGGTTAAGCTGTCACTCAGACCTAGTTTAGCTGTCACTCAGAGCTAGTTAAGCTGTCACTGAGAGCTAGTTAAGCTGTCACTCAGAGTTGGTTAAGCTGTCACTCACAGCTAGTTAAGCTGTCACTCAGAGTTGGTTAAGCTGTCACTCAGAGCTGGTTAAGCTGTCACTCAGAGCTGGTTAAGCTGTCACTCACAGCTGGTTAAGCTGTCACTGAGAGCTGGTTAAGCTGTCACTCAGAGCTGGTTAAGCTGTCACTGAGAGTTGGTTAAGCTGTCACTCACAGCTAGTTAAGCTGTCACTCAGAGCTAGTTAAGCTGTCACTGAGAGCTGGTTAAGCTGTCACTCAGACCTAGTTTAGCTGTCACTCAGAGCTAGTTAAGCTGTCACTCAGAGCTAGTTAAGCTGTCACTGAGAGCTAGTTAAGCTGTCACTCAGAGTTGGTTAAGCTGTCACTCACAGCTAGTTAAGCTGTCACTCAGAGTTGGTTAAGCTGTCACTCAGAGCTGGTTAAGCTGTCACTCAGAGCTGGTTAAGCTGTCACTCACAGCTGGTTAAGCTGTCACTGAGAGCTGGTTAAGCTGTCACTCAGAGTTGGTTAAGCTGTCACTCAGAGTTGGTTAAGCTGTCACTCAGAGCTGGTTAAGCTGTCACTCAGAGCTAGTTAAGCTGTCACTGAGAGCTAGTTAAGCTGTCACTCAGAGTTGGTTAAGCTGTCACTCACAGCTAGTTAAGCTGTCACTCAGAGTTGGTTAAGCTGTCACTCAGAGCTGGTTAAGCTGTCACTCAGAGCTAGTTAAGCTGTCACTGCTCGCGCTACATTATACTTCGCCACCTCAGTGCTTAACAGCGGAACCTAAACCACAACTTCCCAGTTCAAGGTCTGCTGGTTTCAGAAGTCCTGTTGAAAATTCAGGGCTATTATGTGGTAGAGAGACACCAATTAAAAGTGACCCTCAGATGAACCCACTTGTGACCCTCAGATGAACCCACTTCCTCTGCAACTTAGAGCTGTTGAAACAAAAGGGGGGGGGGGGTGGACCAAAATGCAAGGAGTTTGAATCAACACTCCCAGAGGATGTGCCCCACAGTCACACACTCCCCGCCCCCCCCCACCACTACCACAAAATAAATAAACTTGTTGAGTAAATCCTGAAGAACACATTGGTGTGAGTAGGGATCCCTCTCTGAGCTGTAATGGGGCCATGCTGAATCCCATGCCGACAGGGAGAGGCAGCGTCCACAATGTTATGCCAGTGCTACGGTCAGCCTGGACCTCATCACACCGTCACATCCACCAAAGGGCGCGCTTCATCAAACTCTTTTTCAAGTAAAATGGCCAGCATTGTAGCATTTCAAATTGCCGCAATTTGCGAAGAAGTGATGTCGGCTTGGGTAAATATTCTCTCCAGGAATTCGATTGAGATGGCAGTGATATGCTGAATAATTAGCCATCTGCATTACTTTAGCCGGGCGCATGGAGCTTTCCCCCGGCTCTAAATGGGCCAGACCTTGATTGCTTTCATCTTCTGAAATGCACCGTGCCCTCAGGGCACTGAGGTGTACTTGGCACATTACGAGCTGAAATGAAAGCCTCTGATACTCTGGCAAAACAAGCATGCTTGCTGGGACCTTCAAAAGGCCCTGATCAGCCCACTGAGATCAAGTCATCTTTAAGAAAATAACGCAAAGATGTGCGCCTTAGCACATCTTAGCACCTAGACAACAGAGAACGGCTTGTAATGCACCCACAGTTCTACACCCGCACCACTGTCCTACACCCAAACCACTGTTCTACACCCACATCATTGACCTACACCCACATCACTGTCCGACACCCACATCACTGTCCTACACTCACATCACTGTCCAACACCCACATCACTGTCCAACACCCACATCACTATCCTACACCCACACCACTGCCCTACACCCACATCACTATCCAACACCCACATCACTATCCTACACACACACCACTGCTCTACACCCACATCACTGTCCAACACCCACATCACTGCCTTACGCCCAACTCACTGTCCTACACCCATGCTGCAGTTCCACACCCACACCATTGTCCTACACCCACACCACTGTCCTACACCCACATCACTGTCCTACACCTACACCACTGTTCTACACCCACATCACTGTCCTACACTCACACCACTGTCCTACACCTACACCACTGTTCTACACCCACATCACTGACCTACACCCACATCACTGTCCTACACTCACACCACTGTCCAACACCCACATCACTGTCCTACACTCACATCACTATCCTACACCCACACCACTGCCCTACACCCACATCACTGTCCAACACCCACATCACCGCCCTACGCCCAACTCACTGTCCTACACCCATGCTACAGATCCACACCAACACCATTGTCCTACACCCACACCACTGTCCTTCACCCACATCACTGTCCTACACCCACACCACTGCCCTACACCCACACCACTGCCCTACACCCACATCACTGTCCTACACCCATACCACTGCCCTACACCCACACCACAGTTCTACACCCAATTCACTATCCTACACCCACACCACAGTTCTGCACCCAATTCACTGTCCTACACCAACACCATTGCCATACACCCACATCACTGTCCTACACCCACACCACAATTCCACACCCAATTCACTGTCCTACACCCACAGCACTGCCCTACACCCAATTCACTGTCCTACACCCACATCACTGTCCTACACCCACACCATAGTTCGACACCGACATTACTGTCAGACACCCACAGCGCTGTCATAGATCCACACCGGGTTCTTACGCCCTCACTGTCTTACATTAATAAGACCAATTACATGAAGAAGAGCCATAAACTGCTCAATAATATCCCACAGAACACAATCCACAATATCCCACACAGCACAGCAGGGACATGACCTTTACGCCTATTAGAGGTATTCATATGGGACACTACTGTACTGGCGCGGTTGGAAAATATCATCCATTGAAAGATGGACAGTATCTGCTGTTCCCACTGCTGACAGATTGGGAGTCTCTGCAAGCTGGAGGCTGCCCATCCCTGAAAAAGCTCCACCAGCAGCTGAAGCGTTTCGCAATCTCTGCTACACCCTCCAAATCCATCCCAGTTTTCACTCAGGGTGTGAACACCAGAGAGGGACAAAGAGCCAAGAGTGAGTCCTCCATCCCCAAACCAGCCTCACAGAAGGGTTTCAGAATGGAATAGCGGGACACGCAGAGATGGTGGGGGTGCTGGGCGGGGGGGCAGGAGTTGGGCATGGGCTGTAGAGGAGAGACTGGGCTTCCAGTGAGAGAGCAGTGGAGCTTCTGCCGTCTGAAATGAGAGAGCTTCAGAGAGAGGGAGATGGGCCCACGTGGTCGCTGAGGCGTGGGGGGGGGGGGGTGGGGGCGACCGCCGGTGCGCCAGCGCTACTGGAGGCAGAGAGGAGCATGTGGGCGTCTGTCTGCGATGCCAGCCCTCAGCCAGGAAACATAATGTTCTCTCAGAGTTGCACGTGTTGCCCTGCGTGAGGCGTGCAAAAACCTGGGCTACGCAAAGAAAAAAAAAATGCACAGGGAAAATCGGGACTTGTCTCGACTGCCGCCTCCCACCGTACATCACTAGCCAATCTCAGGCTTCTGGGACGCGCACGAGCCAATGGTGACGCAAGCTATTGTCCACACGCTCACGAGCAGACAAGCTGGAGCTGGAAACGCATTAACGTAATGATGGATGACGATGCCGGGGGCAAGGGCGTATCTCAATCCGAGAGTGTTTAGCTACCCGAGTCCATAAGTCACGTGACCACGCCGACCAGGCCACCTGTCAGCCAGCGCCACACGGAGCAGCTGCTGGGGGGGGGCGAGGGGGGGCGAGGGGGGGGCGGCGGGGGGCAGCTCCCGTTTCCAGCAGGTGTTTGTCTGGACGTGCGGCCGCTGCGTGCCTGAGCGCGGCGTCGCCAGGGCTGCTCTTCGGGCCCGGGCGCGGCCGGGGCCGCTGCTCAAACGCGGGAGCTGCGCAGACGCAGCCCTGCGCGCGCAAACCGCAGACGCAGCCCTGCGCGTGCAAACCACAGACGGGTGAGGAGGAGGAGGGTATTCTCATTTAAAGCGTGTCAGGTGATTCTGCTCCCCCTGGTCCTGGGACATGGCCCTGAGTATTTTTCTGGGTCGGCTGCGGATATCAATGGGAACCTCCCCCCCTGCTGTACGGGAAGCTCCTGCAGAACGCTTCAGCAGGTCCGGCCCGAGGAGGGAGGTTCCACGCCGGGCCGCTTCCAAAATTCGGAACGCCCCAGCGGCGACCCCTTCCTCCACTGTGACTGCAACGTGGCAGAGGTTAGAGCGCCCTGGGCGGAATAGCAGCCCCACTAAAAAACCGTTGGTAGCACACCGGTCCCCGTGCCTACCCCTTGGCAGGTTGCCATGGCGAACACATCAGCGCGTTCGTGCGATGAGAGCCAGGTCCGGGGCTCCAGCTGCCGACGACATCACCGCGACTTAATGAAGAGCGGCTCGAGGTGAACACTCGAACGCGACCGTGCGGTGAACCCCTTGATAGGGACCGATTCATCAACGGTCAAAAGTGCAGAGGACCACGGTACCGTAGCTATGTCTGAACTTCCGGCCAAAGCATACTTGAACTTTGACCAGGAAAACAAAGGCAGCGTCCGTACATTATTAAAAATACCTTACTGTCTACATAAAATGTAAATATTTGGACAGATATAGCTGTTGGAAAAACACAGTATTTCAGACTTCAAAAAACAGTCAACAATGCCTTATTTATTTACTTTTGCAGTCGCTCGCCCAGCTTAAGTTTTAGAAACGATGCGTTCACACAGCTGGATATTTACTGAAGCAATCCGGGTTCATGACCTCGCTAAAGGGCGCGACAGCGGTGCCCCACCACGTATCTATTCAAACCACCCTCCAACAGATCTACAGAGCTTGAGCTCGACTGTATGTTTCCACGGGCGCAGTAAAAAAAAAAACGCTCTGCTGTAAGTCGACACTGCTGGAGATCACCGGGACGGCCGTTCCACCGCAGATGAAGGGGCGAAGCGGCAGGAGGGGAGAACAGGCATGAGCAGGAGACTGAGTGGGGTACTGCAGGACTGGGAGGAGCTTAACTCGGCAACTGGGGACGGAGAGGAATTAATAAGCGGGAAAGGAAGACATGGGGACTGGAGAAAGAGAGAAATGGTGGCAAAAGCAGGGGGGGGGGGCGCAGGGCAGGGAGAGGAAGTTTTGGGGAGGAGCTGCCCCCCCGTCCCGGCTCCTACCTTGCCCGGCGTGGCTCAGTCGGGGGTCTACATGGGGCGGCCGGAGCTCCGCAGGATCCTCGCTCCCACCATCTGCGGACGAGGGGCAGAGAGAGCGACAGGGTGAGCCCGGGGCGGCACGCAGACCCAAGGCTGCGCTAACGGGCAGGGCCGCTGCGGCCGGCGGGTCCGCCGTGAGCAGAGGCCCTCCGCTCCGGGGCTGTGTGGACATCCCGGTGGGGCGGAGCGCCTGGGCGAGGGTACCTCCTCCACCAGCCCCGAGTCAGCGGGTCGTCGTCCTGCGCTCGGGGCTCGCCCATCCGATTGGCTAGCTCCGCAGCTGCCGGCAAGGGCGCCGTGGGGAGGACCGGTCAGACTCCCACCCCCTAAATCTAACCCCAGTGTCCCAATGCTCTACTCTGGCCAGACGGTTGGCCTGACTGGCCGTGTGGAAAGGTGTTTTCCGCACACGGTAGGATTTGCATGCACCTTGGGTACACACGGCTAATAATATACCGATCAAATTACAAAGCACAAAGCGTATTGACCAGAGCCCCCCTCACGCAGAATTACCCACGGTGGAGGAACAGGGAGGTCGATAGGACTCCCCAGGGGCTGTTTGCAAAGCTGAGCCTCACTGATGAGGACCAGGTTATACAGGGTTCCATAACACCGCTCATCTGAGGGAAGGAAATGGATGACTGAGAACTGAAGTTCCAAAGACACAGCTGCAGAGCTCAGCGCCAGGACAAATACGCACTCCATCTTAAATCCCTCTGATATTAGAACCTTGTCAGTTTAGTTTCAATTTCGAACATCCTCGTTCGCACACATCATCACACTCAAAATAATTATGTAAATATATACGAACATCCACATCAGCATTCACGCACACTGACA
>CM077285.1:37328082-37345582 GCA_039654925.1 Anguilla pacifica
CCCCGGGCTCCCCCAGGGCGCGCGCCGTGCCGTGCTGCTACTGGGCCGGCGCGAGCGTCCCGCAGGAAGAGCGGGGCTCTGACTTCCTGCCGGCCGGGACAATGGGTCGGTCACGCCGCCGGCCCCTTCCGCTCCCTCACGCGCGCACACACACACGCGCACGCACACACACACACACACACACACACACACACACACGCGCCTGGACGTCCACGCCGTCGCGCACGTGAGTGTGTGTGTCTACGGGCAAAGTCCTCCAAAAGCATGGTGAGAGGAGGAATGGGTGTGTGTGTGTGTGTGTGTGTGTGTGTGTGTGTGTGTGTGTCTACGGGCAGAGCCCTCCAAAAGCATGGAGAGAGGAGGAATGAGTGTGTGTGTGTGTGTGTGTCTCTACGGGCAGAGCCCCCCAAAAACATGGTGAGAGGAGCAGGGGAATAAGTGTGTGTGTGTGTGTGTGTGTGTGTCTACAGGCAGAGCCCTCTGAAAACATGAGAACTGTAGAGTGAAATTAGTTTTTTTGTCTATTTACATACTTAGGGCATTTGGAATTGAGATCAAATGAGACAGAAGCAGACAAACTGCTTTGATTTCATGGTATTTACACGTTTTGCCATTTTACAGAAATGGCTGTTTGTTTGTTGCGTCCCCCATTTTCAGTTCATTTTGAATTCACAACCTATGCATCCAGCATTTAAACTGAGTAATACCCAGCCCCTCGATCAGCATCCCTTACATATATACACACGCATACGGGGTCTCAACCACAGCATCGGCCTACACACACTCGCTCATCTGGGAGTGTGAAACCACCGAAACTACAATTCCTCATACAATGTGTGTGTGTGTGTGTATGCACATCACACTCCAACTTAATAGGGGTGCTGTAAATCCTTACTGCCTTTGTGTAATCCTGCCAACCTCCACCCAACACACAGACACACAGACACGCACACCCACACACACGTGCACACACATACACACACACACCCACACACACAGACACACACACGCACACACACGCACACACACACGGACAGACAAACGCACACACAGAAAAAAGGAAGCAGTCAGCAACCTGCTTGTCTCTCACAGCTCAGCCACATCAGGCCAGATGCAGGTGTGTATAAAATGGCAGGTGTGCACGCCAGCCCGGACAAGCAGGTCTGATAATCAAACAAGCGTCGCGTACGGCGCCTCTCGAGTGCCCGGGGGCAGCAGCAGGGCCCTGTCTGCGCCTGTCCCGTACCGCGAAGCCTCCCTCCAGCCTCTCCCCTTCACTGCTAATCAGGCCCCCAAAACCGCCAAGTCCTCCAGCGCGATTCACAGCAGGGCCCGAGTCTCCCGGAAGGACCGAGGGCTCCGTCGCCACGGAGTCCGCCGCGGCGGCGGCCCGAATGAAACGCAGACTCGACCGCGCGTTCGCCACAGGAGCGCTTCCGTTTCAAGCGGCTCGGACGGCGGAGGGACGCGGCGCGCTCCGGTTATCTGCGGCCCGTTAGGCGAGGGGCGGAGGCGCGAGGAGGGCACCTCGGATAACGAGCACCGATCCGCCGCCGCCGATTAGCCGCCATATTGTACAGGGCGTGTCCGTTAGGGGCTTCCTTTAAAAATACCCACAGAGGGAGTGGCTGCTATCAGCGCTGCAGCCATTAGGGGGGGGGGGGGCTTCCACGTTTTTTCTGATCACAGGATTCCCGGAGTCCGCGCGGCGTGAAAGAGCGCGGCGCAGAGTGTGCGTTTCCTCCTGGGAGCGGCGCAGGAGCGAGAGCGCGCGCTGCGGCCCTGGCTGCGTTCGTACATTACGCTGCGCGTATCGTATCGTATCGTGTTCTGTTCCGTTTCCTGCGGCCTAAGTGCTTCCTGGTCCCGGCCGGCAGAAAGGGACTTTTGATCTTTGATCTCCCGATTAAATTACCAGAGAGAGAGTGAGATAAAGAAAGAGATGTAGAGGGGAGAGAGAAAGAGAGAGAGAGAGGGGAGAGAGAGGGGGGGGGGAGAGAGAGAGAGAGAGAGAGGGAGGGAGAGAGAGAGAGAGAGAGAGAGAGAGAGAGAGGGGGGGGGAGAGAGAGAGAGAGAGAGAGAGAGAGGGGGGGGGGAGAGAGAGAGAGAGAGGGGGGAGAGAGGGGGGAGAGAGAGAGAGAGGGGAGAGACAGAGAGAGAGAGAGACAGAGGGAGCGGGATGGCCCATCAGCACACTATGGTTCAGCTCAGGCTGCTGCCATGCCACCCATCCACCCAGTGCTCCAAGCAGGAAGGAAGCCACGCTGGTCAGGGGGCCACTTTTCCCCCCCCCCAATTAACCTTCATTCACCGTTTGGTCAATGAGGCGGCCAGCACCTGGGCTCCGGGGCCCCGCCCTCGGGGCGCGGGGGGAACAGGCGAAACCCAAGAGGAAGAGAAGCACGCCCGCTTCCCAGAATGCACTTTCCCGGCGTGTGAATTTCACGCGCGCGCACACCACAACCTTCCCGCCTATCGCAGCCGACGCGCCGTGGAGCCCAAAACGGGGGCAACGGCTCGCGCCACGAGCCACAGAATACAGCCGGGCTCGACGACGGCTAATTAACGGCGCGTACCGCGAGCTACAGCGGCGGCACCGGGAGCGTTCGCTTTCTGAGCGACCGCCAAAAGCGCCCGACGAGCGCTCCGGTCGGCCGGCCGGCGGTAACGCCCGCTCGCCGCTCTGGCGGCGCGTTAAAGACATCGACGCCGAAAACCCGTTTTCCGAAAAGGCGGGAAATCCGACGTCGGACGCGAGAGGGCCGGCGGAACGAAGCTCAGCCTCCCGCGCGGAGGGAGGGCTTCGTTCGGCTGACAGACAGACGGACGGCGGCGGAGAGCGAGCGGGCCGGCAGGGCAGGGCAGGGCCGCGCGGCGGCGTGGGCGGGCACGAGAGGGAGCGCGGGAACACGGGCGCGGGCACCGAGCGCGATGTCGAGGGCAGAGACGCGCCCGGGGACATCGACAAGGGAACGGAAAAAAATCCCCCTTACCCCCCCCCCCCCCCACAGGAGCCCTGAACGCTGGAGTGGAGGCTTGAACCCAGCGCCAGGGCAGATTCCGGAACTTTCCGGCACGTTGCGGGATTTTTCTAATTACGGAGAACAGAGCTTTCGTAATAAGTTTTGGGCTCGGAGGACGGCGCCTCTGGCTCGCCCCGCCTCCCCGTTTCACGGCAAAGAGAACCGCGAGGTGCTCCAGGCGAATGACTCCCCGCTGGCACGAAGCAGGGTTCAGCCAGAGTTGACTGCCGTGTTGCGCTTTCCCAGCGGTGCCTCGGGGGGGATGAACAATCGCATTAAAACAAAACGAGGGGTGACACCGCTGTTCTCTCCCGCTACGTTGGGGGAGCTGTAATGGAAGCTGACTGAGGGGGATGTCTCGGCGTCGGTTGCGGTTGGTCACAGCCTGCCTCTCGGTTAGCGACGCGTGCCGAGGTCCGTGATCTGGCAGCGCTAATGCTCGGTAGCTGGCAGCGCTAATACTCGGTAGCTGGTAGCACTAATGCTTGGTAGCTGGTAGCGCTAGTACTCGGTAGCTGGTAGCGCTAATGCTTGGTAGCTGGTAGCGCTAATACTCGGTAGCTGGTAGCCCTAGTGCTCGGTAGCTGGTAGCGCTAGTGCTCGGTAGCGCTAATTCTCAGTAGCTGGTAGCGCTAATACTCGGTAGCTGGTAGCGCTAGTGCTCGGTAGCTGGTAGCGCTAGTGCTCGGTAGCTGGTAGCGCTAATGCTCGGTAGCTGGTAGCGCTAATACTCGGTAGCTGGTAGCCCTAGTGCTCGGTAGTGGGTAGCGCTAGTGCTCGTAGCGCTAATGCTCGGTAGCTGGTAGCGCTAATACTCGGTAGCTGGTAGCGCTAGTGCTCGGTAGCTGGTAGCACTAACGCTCGGTAGCTGGTGGCGCTAATGTTTGACGCCGTTTTCTCTGGACGATCCGGGTGTGTCCTTCGCACGACATAACAGGCTGGGCCCTCTCTGTTCATTATGGGTTGGCAGGGGGGGTGGCTGGGGGGAACCGACCGCGTGAATCACCGCGCGCGTGCCCCGTTCGCCGTCCCGCCCCTTTCAAAGGCCAAGGTCAGCTTTGCCTAGATTAACGACCGGAGGACTGCCGGGACGGTGAGGATGGCCTGCGGCTCGGGCCGGCTGACAGTCAGACCGCTCTGATGGAGCGTGGGCGCGGGGAACACAGCAGCCGTTTGTCAGCCGTTGTGTTAGCGAGCGTGACAGGACAAAGACAACGCTGTCAGCTCCTGCGCAATGTTACCTTGAGAAAGTGCCTGGCTGCTCCGGTTGCGCTATTCCCAAAGGATGCTGGGAATACAGCAAATCCCTGTGGTAAATTCCAGCATAATGCAGGTATTCATGGCTGCCAGTGGCTTTGAGCAAAGCCAGCACTTTTCTCAGAAGTTCCCGTAGCTCAATATCCAATCCTTCCATACATTAACAGTGTAGATGCCTTCGCATATATATCGCATTGCATGCACACGCACACATGAATATCAATAAACCCACACACATAAGCCTGTGACTGTCAATGAAATACAGAGTGAAGACGGGTTATGGGGATCAGCTTTGGGGGTAGCAATGCTGCAGTGCATCATGGGAGAAAATGCTCAGAGGAGCTGATGGCATTGCAGAGGCTGCGTTCTGCTCCCAGGTTAAACTCCTGAGAGGTAGTGCAGGCAGCTGTGTGAGGCTGTGTGACTGTGTGTGTGTGTGTGTGTGTAAGAGAGAGAAAGTGTGTGCGTGTGTGTGTGTGTGAGAGAGAGAGAAATTGTGTGTGTGTGTGTGTGTGTGTGTGAGTGAGAGAGAGAGAGAGAGAGAGAGAGAGAGAGTGTGTGTGTGTGTGTGTGAGAGAGAGAGAGAGAGAGAGTGTGTGTGTGTGTGTTCGTGTACCCTGTGGCTTCTTAAATATGCCACTCAAGGAAGCGCTTACTAGAAACGAACAGCACCAAACCCAACTCAACTACAGTCTCGACAGTGCGAAACGCACTTGCTCCACGAAAAATAATTGCAGATGAGAATGAGAAAGCACAAATGGAAAAAAAAGCCGCTTTTAAAGTAGACCAAACAAACCGAGGGCACTAGCAGCTGGCCACGCTCCACCGCAAGAATGAGAGATGAGTTTGAGGAGACCCTAAAAGCAGACGTGGGAAGCTCAATTGCCACATTTACATGCACTCAGATATCCCTGCTTTGAGCCTAAAAAACACACAGATTCCAAACGTGGCCTGACCATATAAACGGCTTATGAGCTATGAGCATCGTCAATAAGCCAGCGCTCTCAGAGTGGTGACTCCAGGGATGAGATTAATCCTTCCGATATCAGAGTATTACCCATGTTAACATACTGTACACTATATGACCAGTATCCGGACACCCCTTGGTCTGGGGCTGTTTTTCACGGTTTGGGCTAGGCCCCTTAGTTCCAGTGAAGGAAAATCCTAGTGCTACAGCATACAATCACATTCTAGACAATTCTAGAAAAGGGGTCTTTCCAGTTTCAGCATACGGGTACAAAGCAAAATCCATATAGAAATGGTTTTGTTGAGAATGGAGTGGAAGAACTTGACTGGCCTGCACAGAGCCCTGACATCAACCCCATCAAACACCTTTGGGATCAACTGAAAAGCCAACTGCGAGCCAGGCTTAATCGCCCAATCAGTGCTCAACCTCACTAATGTCCTTCTGGCTGAATGGAAGCAAATCCCTGCAGCAAAGTATCTAGTATGAAGCCTTCTCAGAAGAGTAGAGGTTGTTATATGAGCAACGGGTGGATCAACTCCATATTAATGCCCATCATTTTGGATGAGATGTTGGATGTCTGGTGTCCATATACTTTTGGCCATATAGTCCATTCGGTAAAATTGCATGACACAAATAACTAGACCCAAAACTATGCAGTTGATCATGGCACGAGCAAGAACATATAGGAGATAAACACATAAGGTAATCATAAATAAAAATAGTGGGTGCTGATTTGGAATACAGAAGGCGAAGATATGTCGGGTTCTTGATCGTACGATCACATCACCACCATTTCAAAAGGGTCAGCCAACAACAAAGTGAAACTGGAATGTCCTAGTGTCTGCCTGTCAGAACGCTTGAGCGCTCCGGATACGGCCTGCACATAAAAGCACGCGCGTCTCTCACGTGAGAACATTCCCCTTTGTTCCTTACAAACAGCCAGCCTGCTTCTGCTGTGTCTCTGACCTCTCCTGTTTCCTCCCTTCCGTGAGCAACTCTGAGGGTCTGCAGGCTCATAAAACCCACGGAGGAAGCCGGGAACGAGCCCTCTGCGCCTCCCCGGCCTGTCGTGAAGCGCGGAAAGGCGCGCGAGTTGCAAAGGCGACCTTGGGGCCCTTCCCCTTCGCCCAACGGCCGTAGCGGGCGGCTGCGCGGACGCGCTTTAGCAGCGCGGCCGACCCGCCCGCCGCTAGCCCGCCGTTAGCGCTGACTTCGTCCTTTGGCAGAGAGCGGGCGGACATTCGGGCTCAGGATGCTCTTACGGGGGGGGGGGGGGGGTTGTAGGGGGGTCGCTCTTGAACGACTGGCTGACGTGGGAAACTGCTACGGGATGCCGAGACACATCCTCACCATGTGAGGAAAATCATCACTTTACTGCTTTTTTCATGGGCCCGGGCACTTGATCGTCTTGAACACCCCTCACTGAATCCGGGTGCCCTTCGCAAAAAAAATTTCCGGGAGTTGATAGTCATCCAGTCGTAGAACAGTGGGCAGGGGGATACTGGGGAAAATAACAAAAGCCTGGGTGTCCACATAATGCATCAGAGGCCTCTTTCTATGAAAAACATTGCGATGAAATGAAAGACTAAGATGTAAGAGGTGTACAGAAGTGTACAGTGTGGCCACTAGGAGGCGCTGTGGGTAACAGCAGCAGTGTCAGCTCCAGCTCTGTGCCAGCTCTCGGGCAGCGGCCGCCGCTCCGGGCCGCCGGGGAGGGGGGCGGAAGGACCCCGCAGACGACGGAGACGGCGTCCCGGAGAGGAGCCCCGCCGCGCTCCCAGCTAATCGGTGCGCCGCGCCGCGGCCGTGAGCCGCGCTGACGCACGCGCGGGCAAGAGGAGGACCGCGCTCAGCGGCTCATCCAGCTCCTCGCACGCAAAGAAAGAGTCAAATCTGGTCAAACTCCCAAATCTGCCGTCGATTTAATGTTGATAACGTAACACCCGGCCTCCCTGGTGCCTGGGGGCAGTAGAGGGCTCTGCCTGTGCCTGTCCTGAGTGGTAAACGGTTCATAAACAAGAGGATTAATGGTGACTCCACAGACAGCGGAATATTAAAATACTAAAACTATTACCGCAAACCAAGAGGTAGAACTTCATTATTCTTCATTAGGAGCTGAAATCATGGTCTGCAGTTGCCGTCCTTACACAAGAGCTACAATGGTAAAGATACGGGATAACGGCAATCTCTTACTAATGGAATCAGGTCAACAGCTCAGCCTGAATGGTGGTTCGACCAGTTAAACAACTATTCTATGAAGTTCCTTCACAAACAACAAACCCCAATGCGCCCCCGGCCCAGAGCCAGACCTGCCGCAAGGGTGCCTATCCAGCACTCTCCCGCTAAACCACAGCACCCGCAGCCGCGAAACCGGGCGGCCCGCGGAGGACCGAACGGAGCCGTTACGCAGCCTCTTAATGCCGGGCTGTGGGCGGGTCTTCTGCTGCGTGGAGCGAATGGGTTTCCCCTTGCGCTTCCCTCTGGGGTCAACCACGGCACGAAGGGTCTGTCCGTCATCCGCTCCTGCACCCTTAACTGAACTAGCGGGGCCTTCCCCGGCGCAGCCTCGAATGTGGAGGAGTCAGCTCCGGCCACCGTGCCTGGACCCCAAGGGGCCCTGGACGGAGGTGTCGGTAGAAACAGGAAGCAGGAAACAGGAAGCAGGAAGCGCTGCCAAGCACCCCACGCGAGCCGGGCGGCTAAGAAAAGCTCCTTGGCGGGGACGAGTGGGCGGCCTCCCACGGCAGCGAGCGAGCGAGCGCCGCGCTCCCAACCGACGGGCGGCCAGCGATGCCCCCGGAACTCCCGAAACGCGCGCGCACGCACGCACCCACGCACGCACCCGCGGCCGCTAAGAGACACTTAGCACAAACGGCCGCTCATTTACACTCTTTTAATGATGTCATAAAATTGATCAGCTCAAAATAATAGGCACGCACGGAGCGTATTTATGGGATGTAAGTGACAGCGCGCGTGGCTCTGAATGCTGATCGATAGAACGCGGGGGGAAGATTTACGAGGCGCCGTCGCGCTCTCTCCGAAGGCCCAGATGGACTGGAGGAGAGAAGGAGGCCGTCGCTAAGCGCCGGCGGCGGAGAGAGCCACGCTTCCGCGGGCTCTGAGCAGTCCCTCGCGCGGACGCCTTAACGCCGCCCTGCTTGTAAAGCGCCTCGTTCAGCGTCCGATCTGCCGCCGAGCCGCACTGGCCGCCGAGCCGCGCATATCTCAGCGCGTGTATCTCAGAGCGTATATCTCAGCACGTGTATCTCAGCACATACATCTCAGCACGTACATCTCAGCACGTACATCTCAGCACATACATCTCAGCACATACATCTCAGCACGTACATCTCAGCACATACATCTCAGCACGTACATCTCAGCACATACATCTCAGCACATACATCTCAGCACGTACATCTCAGCACATACATCTCAGCACGTACATCTCAGCACATACATCTCAGCACGTACATCTCAGCGCGTATATCTCAGCGCGTATATCTCAGCCAGCGCGTACATCTCAGCGCGTGTATCTCAGCGCGTATATCTCAGCACATGTATCTCAGCGTGTATATCTCAGCCAGCGCGTACATCTCAGCGCGTACATCTCAGCACGTATATCTCCGCACGTCGCATTTACAGGGCCTTTCACTGCCGCGGCTACACAGGTGGGAGGGGCGTCGGCGGGGGAGTGTGCAGGGCTCCGCACTGTGTGTGTGTGTGTGTGTGTGTGTGTGTGAGAGAGAGAGAGGGAGAGAGAGACTGTGTGTGTGTGTGTGTGTGTGTGTGAGAGAGAGAGAGAGAGACTGTGTGTGTGTGTGAGAGAGAGAGTGTGTGTGTGTGTGTGTGTGTGTGTGTGTGTGAGAGAGACTGTGTGTGTGTGTGTGTGAGAGAGAGTGTGTGTGTGTTTGTGTGTGTGTGTGTGTGTGCATGTGTGAATGTGTGTGTACATGTGTGAGTTTGTGTGTGTGTGTAAGTGTGTGTGTGTACAGGTGTGTGCGTGTGATTGTGAGTGTGTGCGTGTGTGTGTGTGTGTGTGTGATTGTGAGTGTGTGCGTGTGCGTGTGTGGTACAGAAAGAGGTCACGGGCCTGCTGTATCACCACGATGTCAGATGCAGCAGGTAACCTAGCGGCTGATACCCACTGATCAGAAGCCCCAGAGCAGAGGAGGGCTCCTCCATTCCACTCACGGGCCTCCCTGCTCCCTTCCGCAGGCCTGAAGCCCTGATCATGTGATCTGGGCCCGGCTCTGATAGAGCGGTGCTGCTGCAGGCACAGCTTTCAGAGGAGAGAGAGCAACGCACTGCAGTGGGTATTGGAGTACGGAATGTGCGACTGCGACTACAGGGGCTAGAGTAGAGCATGCACGTAACCATTCCAATAAATCAAATTAAAATGAAAATCCATGTCATTTTCACTTCACTTTCAAAGATATGAATATTCCAAACAACCCCCATTTATTCCCAAAGGGTTAATCTCTGTGAACTTCTACTGTAGCAGGGCAGCCAAAGCAGTAGGTATAGTGCGCACACACACACACACACACACGTTTGTATTGCTATACTTGTGAGGACTTCCCATTGACTTACATTCATTCCGTAACCTCTAACCCTAACCCTAACCCCAACCACTACATGCCTAACCTTAACCTAATTGTAACCCTAACCCTAACCCTAAAACAGCCTCTTGAACTTGTGGGGACCAGCAAAAGGTCCCCACCTTGCGTAATTTTCCTCATCTTTCTATCCTTGCGGGGACATTTGGTTCTCACAAAGATAGTAATACATGGCCACACACAGACACACACACACACACACACACACACACACACACACACACACAACGCTGATGAAGATAGATACTGTGCAAATCTGCCAGCTTCAGTTAGACTGATTATGTCTGACATTTTGATTGGTAGTAAAATTAGCAGAAGCACTTGCTGCCCATCCATCTTGAACCATCCAAATCTGACACACACATATTTTTTGGTAGGGAACATGAGTGCAATTAGCAGTAGTAGCTCGCCTGCTGGGTTAGCTGTTAGCCAACAGCGACCTGGTGCCTAACCAGCCAGCAACAGCCCAAAACTGTTTTTTCCAACTGTTTGAAATGGACTCAGAAGAAGAAATAGTTGAGGTTGGTAGAGATTTAACACATCTGCTTATTCCCACAGCACCTGCAGTGTCTGGCACCACTAGCATTGATAAGACAGACTATTACAAAATGTAATTTCATATAATTGCTAATCATTTAGAACATCTAGGCTAGCTAGAAAAATAAATGACCACGTATTACACTTTGTGATCAATGATATGTCAGTGTTAAATCATGAGGGGGGGTGCTTTAAAAGTAATCTCTGTATACCCTGAGCCGTTAGGGTACTGGAATGTAGAAGGTGGTGTAGTGGGTAGGGTAGTGGAATGTAGAAGGTGGTGTAGTGGGTAGGGTAGTGGAATGTGTAAGATGGTGTAGTGAGTAGGGTACTGGAATGTGTAAGATGGTGTTTTGGGCAGGGTACTGGAATGTAGAAGGTGGTGTAGTGGGTAAGGTACTGGAATGTGTAAGATGGTGTAGTGAGCAGGGTACTGGAATGTAGAAGGTGGTGTAGTGGGTAGGGTACTGGAATGTGTAAGATGGTGTAGTGGGTAGGGTACTGGAATGGGTAAGGTGGTGTAATGGGTAGGGTACTGGAATGTGTCAGATGGTGTAGTGGGTAGGGTACTCGAATGGGTAAGGTGGTGTAATGGGTAGGGTACTGGAATGTGTAAGATGGTGTAGTGGGTAGGGTACTCGAATGGGTAAGGTGGTGTAGTGGGTAGGATACTGGAATGAGGAAGGTGGTGTAGCAGATTATTGGAGTTAGGTAAGATGATACAGACTGGGGGATATATTATATCCCTACATACAAAGGGATATGAGAGCAGAAGTTTCATTAACTCCAATTCTGGGTGGGAAACCTCCATATTTTAAGACACTTCCAACTGAAGTGCTGGAGCAAATACTCATAATATCCATAATAAATGCATTGTGCTTAATACTATATACATCATATACAAATGATGAACATTGTAATGCATCTGAGAATGATATCCAGCTCCAAAGACACAGTATGTATACACACACGACCACGCACACACACGCGCGCACACACACACATACAAACACACACACACACATACACGCAGACGCACAAACACACACACCACACACACATACAAACACACACACATACACACACACACAAACACACACACACACACACCGCACACACATACACACACACAGAGACACACACACACACACACAGAGACGCACACGCACACACACAGTGAGAGCTGGGAGGAGGTGCAGAGTCCAGTGATCCTGCTGCATGCTTTTATGAGTATGAATTATTCAGTGCTTTTGCAGCGCTGATAATGGAGAAGGCTGAAGGGGTTAGAGGTAGAGAGACGACGGCCTGGCGTTTTTTTCCCCCCTTTTCTTTCTTCCTCTCTCCATCCGTAACCATCTGTAGCCGTTCATTTCAGCAAAAACTTCACTTTGGGGCCGAGGCCAGGCTTCATTGCGCTAAACGGTATAAATATATACACGGGCAAACCCACACAAACAGCAAGCACTTCCTCAAAACTGACAGACTAAATAAATGTGCGCAATAAATAACGACGAATTTGCATAAAATATAAATGTAGATGAGAGCAGCCGTTTCTTTTCCACTTGACTGTATTTTTCTAAACCGAGAAACAGAGGAGTCTCAGCACCCAGCAGATGCTGGTGGGGTCGGATGTGCAGGGACGCGTGCGTTGAGGCGGGGCTCATGGACGCACACGCACACGCACGCAGTGCCCTGGCGTTCAGAGTGAACACAGCTTTGTGCTTCTGTCACATTAGAGCTGAACCGCTCTGTCTGCAACCTGTTCAAACCGGGCGCCGGGCTCTTGGGTGACAGATAAAAAGCTGTGACTCTACAGCAGCACGCAGGCCGCAGTGACTCTACAGCAGCACGCAGGCCGCAGTGACTCTGCAGCTGCACGCCGGTGACTGTGACTCTACAGCAGCACACAGGTGACTGTGACTCTACAGCAGCACGCCGGCCACAGTGACTCTACAGCAGCACGCAGGCCGCAGTGACTCTACAGCAGCACACAGGTGACTGTGACTCTACAGCAGCACGCAGGCCGCAGTGACTCTACAGCAGCACGCAGGCCGCAGTGACTCTGCAGCAGCACACAGGTGACTGTGACTCTACAGCAGCACGCAGGCCGCAGTGACTCTGCAGCAGCACACAGGCCGCAGTGACTCTGCAGCAGCACACAGGTGACTGTGATTCTACAGCAGCACGCAGGCCGCAGTGACTCTACAGCAGCACGCCGGCCAGAGTGACTCTACAGCAGCACACAGGTGACTGTGACTCTACAGCAGCATGCAGGCCGCAGTGACTCTACAGCAGCATGCAGGCCGCAGTGACTCTACAGCAGCACGCAGGCCGCAGTGTCTCTGCAGCAGCACACAGGTGACTGTGACTCTACAGCAGCACGCAGGCCGCAGTGACTCTACAGCAGCACGCAGGCCGCAGTGACTCTACAGCAGCACGCCGGCCACAGTGACTCTACAGCAGCAGGCAGGCCGCAGTGACTCTACAGCAGCACGCAGGCCGCAGTGACTCTACAGAAGCACGCAGGCCACAGTGACTCTACAGAAGCACGCAGGCCACAGTGACTCTACAGAAGCACGCAGGTGACTGTGACTCTACAGCAGCAGGCAGGCCGCAGTGACTCTACAGCAGCACGCAGGCCGCAGTGACTCTACAGAAGCACGCAGGCCACAGTGACTCTACAGAAGCACGCAGGTGACTGTGACTCTACAGCAGCACGCAGGTGACTGTGACACTACAGCAGCACGCAGGTGACTGTGACTCTACAGCAGCACACAGATGACTGTGACAGGTCAAAGTGACCATTAAAGCACGTTTCCACTGGCACCGTAACTTGCTGTCTTTGGCTGGCCCTCACACCCCCCCCCATGCTTCAGAAAACTTAAAAACGACAGTAAAAAGAAAAGAAAGGTAGACTACTCCAGCTCCTACAGTAATCCAAACCCAGTTACTGTGTTCCACTGTAAGCAGACTACCAGTAATTATTTTTTACAGTTTTATACAGGCATTGTTTTGTGTTCTTTTCGCCGGCTGGGCTATGCAGCTGTGTGCTACGCAGAGTTTCATCTGAACTGCGGAGGGGAACCGAGCTCCAGCACAAAATGTAAATCCGGCAGGGGTGGGAGTCTGTTCTCAAACAGCCAAGCATCCACCCACAGGCAGCCTGCATAACAGGGAGATCTCACCGCAAGCTAAAGAACACCGCTAATAAAAAACAAGCCAGACTCTAAAACAACTGCAGTTACAGAAGGTGAACCAGAATGCAGGACAAGCACCAACCAATCACGGGGGGTTCTGGCTCCGAGCCGGCTATGCTGCATGTTGGATTAAGGGGAACTACGGCGGTGTACCAAAAAGCGAATACAGAGCAATAACAATCCTGCAAAACAGCGTGAGCAGCAACGAATGTCAGATCAACAAAGCAACACTAAAACAACCCTTTCCAAGCTGCGAGAAGCACGCAAGTCTGCCGAACTTCTCCGCACAGGTAACAGGGCGCTCCACAATGGGGCGATTTGCACACCGGCGCACGTCATCCCATAAAATTATCACCAGAATAATATTCTGCCACCGACTCTTCCACGTCCGAGCCAGCTGAATAGCTCCCGTCCCTTAAATGTAACATTCCTGGTACGAGAAGTTACCAGACAAAGGACGAAGCATGTCTTCACACAAAGCAACAGACAAAAAGAGACACTTAGGAGAGCGAAAGATCAACCTGGCATTTGGAGGGAGATAATAGCTTTCAAGCAGCAGGGGGCAGCCATTACTTTATGGCTGAGTGAACCTGGAGTCGAAGGAGGAGAGTGCCCTTGGTGTGATGCCCTCTACTGACTCACTATGTATCTCAGACACACACACAGACACACACAGACACACACACACATATATTTTCACACATACACACACACAAACACGTATATTTGCACATACACACACAGACATGCGCGCACACACACAACACACACACACACACACACACACGTACACACACACACAGGCACACGCGCGCACACACACATACACACAGAGATACACACACGCACACACACACACACGCACACACACACACACGTACACACACACACAGGCGCACACACACACACACAGATACACACATGCACACATATATAAATTTGCACACATACACATACAAACACGTATATCTGCACATATACATACACGCACACATAAATATTTGCACATATACACACACACAAACACGTATATTTGCACATACACACACACAGACACACATAGACACGTGATCAAACACACACACAGGCGCGCGCACATACACACACACACACACACACACACACAGGCGAGCACACACACATACACACACACACGTACGCACATGCACACACACACACACAAGTGCCCACACATACACACACACACACACACACAGACGCGCATACATACACACACACGCACATGCACAGACACACACACACACACAGGTGCACACACACAGCACATACACAAGTGCCCACACACACACACACACACACACGTATGACACACAGTACTCCCCCACAGTAACCTCCAGGGACTTCATGGGATGGCTCCACAGGCGCAGCCCGTGCGACGGCGAACGCGCTCGTCGCGCGAACAACGGACGCTCGTCAGAGACGCGGCGGCTGGAGCTCCGGGCCGCGGCGCCGCTCTGCGCTCGCGGGCCCGCCCGGTCCCGGGCTGCGGCGCGACGCGGGCAGCGAGGACGCGATGAGTCAGGCGCGTGGAGCTCGCGCGGCCCGTTCTTCTGTCCTGCTCTCCCCCTCGCCTCGCCGGCGTCTTAATTGCCATGTTTTCCCCGGGGCGGGCGGTTTTTCGAGACGCGGCGGGTTCGCGCGCGCCCCTCCGGAGAGGCCGAGCGGCCCGCACCTCGCAGAGGTGCGGAGAGAGGAGAGGAGGGGAGAGGAGAGAACAGAAGAGAGGAGAGGAGGGGAGAGGAGAGAACAGAAGAGAGGAGAGGAGGGGAGAGGAGAGAACAGAAGAGAGGAGAGGAGGGGAGAGGAGAGCAGACGGCAGAGAGGAGAAGCGTCACGGGCGTGCAGAGCCCACGCCCGTCTGCAGGGCCTGTGAGGAGTGGATGACGGAGTGCTGATTACGGAGAGGCGCGGGGCGAAGGAGATCGTCCAATCGGCTCTGCGAATCCTTTCATCTGATGCACCAGCATCAACAGTTTGCCCGGTGCCAGGATGGGTCAAGTGATGGTGAAAAAAGCAAAAATGCCAACATCTCAGCTACGTACTGCTGCCTGCTATATCGCCTGGCCTGCCGTCCCACACAGAAACAGCAGCGTTAAGCTGTTAAAGATCCCCTTTCCCCATGCTGTCCCACAATGTAAAATATCCCCTTCCCCCTGCTGTCCCACACTGTAAAATATCCCCTTCCCCCTGCTGTCCCACACTGTAAAATATCCCCTTTCCCCCTGCTGTCCCACACTCTAAAATATTCCCTTCCCCCTGCTGTCCCACACTGTAAAATATCCCCTTCCCCATGCTGTCCCACACTGTAAAATATCCCCTTCCCCCTGCTGTCCCACATTGTAAAAGATCCTGTTCCTCCTGCTGTCCCACACTGTAAAAGATCCTGTTCCCCCTGCTGTCCAACACTGTAAAAGATCCTGTTCCTCCTGCTGTCCCACACTGTAAAAGATCCCGTTCCCCCTGCAGTCCCACACTGTAAAAGATCCCGTTTGCCCTGCAGTCCCACACTGTAAAAGATCCCGTTTGCCCTGCAGTCCCACACTGTAAAAGATCCTGTTCCCCTTTCTGTCCCACACAGTAAAAGATCCTGTTCCCGCTGATGTCCCACACTGTAAAATATCCCTTTCCCCCTGCTTTCCCACACTGTAAAAGATCCCCTCCCCCTGCTGTCCCACACTGTAAAAGATCCCCTCCCTCTGCTGTCTGACATTGTAAAAGATCCCCTTTCTCCCTGCTGTCCCACACTGTAAAAGATCCCCTTTCCCTGCTGTCCCACACTGTAAAAGATCCTGTTCCCCCTGCTGTCCCACACTGTAGAAGATCCCTTTCCCCCTGCTGTCCCACACTGTAAAAGATCCCTTTTCCCTGCTGTCCCATACTGTAAAATATCCCGTTCTCCTTGCTGTCCCACATTGTAAATGATCCTGTTCCCCCAGCTGTCCCACACTGTAAAAGATCCCCTTTCCCTGCTGTCCCATACTGTAAAAGATCCTGTTCCCCCTGCTGTCCCACACTGTAGAAGATCCTGTTCCCCCGGCTGGCCCACACTGTAGGAGATCCTGTTCCCCCAGCTGTCCCATACTGGAAAGGTTCCCCTTCCCCTGCTGTTCCACACTGTAAAAGTTATCCTTCCCCCAGCTGTCCTGCCCCACACTGTAAAAGATCCCTTTCCCCCAGCTGTCCTGCCCCACACTGTAAAGGATCCCCGTTCCCTGATGTCCCACACTGTAAAAGATCCCCTTTCCCTGCTGTCCCATACTGTAAAAGATCCTGTTCCCCCTGCTGTCCCACACTATAGAGGATCCTGTTCCCCCAGCTGTCCCACACTGTAGAAGATCCTGTTCCCCCAGCTGTCCCATACTGGAAAGGGTCCCCTTCCCCTGCTGTTCCACACTGTAAAAGCTATCCTTCCCCCAGCTGTCCTGCCCCACACTGTAAAAGATCCCCTTCCCCCAGCTGTCCTGCCCCACACTGTAAAGGATCCCCTTCCCCCTGCTGTCCCACACTGTAAGAGATCCCCTTTCCCTGCTGTCCCTCACTGTAAAAGATCCCATTCCCCAGCTGTCCCACACAGCAACAGCAGCTTTGTGCAGTAAAAGATCCCCTACCCCCTCAGAACCACAGCCCTAATCGGCAGGGAACACTCCAGAATCCCGCCAGCGGCAGTAAACAAGGCCGCTTCCGGCTATTCAGCCCAAAGCATACTCTCAAACGCGGAGCCCATCCACTCCTAAGGGAACGATCCAGTCGCAGTGAAAGCAGCTCTGCCATGAGAGGGGTGTGGCGGGAGAGGGGGCTGATTTCCATGAACGAGGGGGACACTGCCAGCATGCAGAAGCCAATCCCGCAGCACCAGATTTTAAAGAAGGGTCCCGCCCG